>APFE030238763.1:36368-102123 GCA_000404065.3 Pinus taeda
ACAGGTATACCTCATGTACCAAAGCATGAACCACAAGAGAAGCTAGTAACCCCAAAGACTTTTATTTATTAATGTGAAAGCTGAGTACAAAATCCGGCAGAGTCTCCGCCAGCCCAATAGCTCGTTCTATCTTTATACAATAAGAGCCCAAGGCTCATATAAATAGGAAAATGGGAGACAATCCCAAGGCAAATTCCAATGACAAGTGGCAATCAGGTGAAGATCCCAATGAAAAAATGGAATGACAAGTGGCTGCTATGACTGCTGTAGGTGAAGATAACTGCTGTTGCTTACTGCCTCTAAACTGCTGGTAATAAATTCGTATTGGCTGCCTTTTAATCTGATGTGCATGCCCATGTTTTGCTGTGGATGAACATGAGTTAACTGCTGTTGACTGCCATGCAAAACTGCGTGTGGGCTGCCAACGTGCCAACGTAAACATGCTGTTGCAAACTGCCTGTATTAATTGCTGAGACTGGGCCCACGTTGACTGCTTGAATCTGCGTATTGCTGTCCACGTTAACATGCTGATATGGCTGCCTTTGACCTTGCGTAGGTACCTGAGTTAACTGCTGTCCACGTTACTATTGAACATGCCCACATAGATTGCTGAACAGCGTACGTACATTGCTGTTTTTTGCCCACGCAGATGCTGTGTACGGACTTTGTGCCACGTAATTTTATTGCTGGCTGAGCTGTAATATTTGACTGGGCCCACCGTAAATTTGCTTGACTGTCCTGCGTAAATTTTGAGCCTGATTTGCGTACGGACTTGCTGTAGCTTACCTACGTGGAATTTTATTTGCCAGCGTGGAATTTGCTGCTTGACTGCCGTACGTACGGACTTTGAATGGGCTGAGCTGCGTACTTTATGGATGAGTGAGGTGGGTCCCCTGCCCACTCACTAATTTTTAATTCCAACTTTAATTGCTTAACCTTTGAATTAAATCAAAATAAAAAAATTTTATTGCCTCATGAACCCAAAGTGGTGCCTGTTTGACTTTGACTTTTCTTTGACTTTGACTTTTAGTTGAAACTTTTCTGGTGGGTCCCACGTGCTTGCCACATCAGCTCTTGATTCTCTGCATAATCTCCATGTCAAAATTTGACTTATTTTGACTTTGGAAATTTTTTTAAAATTTTCCACTTATTCATTTTTTTGAATTTTTTCTTCATTTTTGCCACTGTCACTTGAAAAATTGCCTTTTGAGGGACTCTGAGTCATTTTTTGACCCCCAAAGTAGGCTCTAGGAGAATGCTGGGCCTCTGAGGATGAATTTTGACTGGTCATATGCCCCAGACATCTCCTAAGGCCACTTATTTATGCCTTTACATAAAAAATAATTAAAAAATCCCGTTTTGCAGGAAATTTTTAACTATTAAAAAATCTTACTTAGACCTAGTCAAATTCCATGAAACTTTTTGTGTGATCTAGTATGTTAATATACATCGACCCTAGACACTAAGATGTGTCAGGGGCTCAATCTTCAAACTGTCACCTCGGCTTTGGGGTAAAAATGAGTGAAAAAATCTAGAGAATTATCCGCCTCTGAAAAAGAAGGGATAATTAACCGGATAAAAAAAACACTCCAAGGTGTACTCATTTGCTGATCGAGTCCCACATCCTAGGCCTGTTACAAATTCAAGAAAATCATTATAGTAGCATCACTTATTACAATTCCCCGCAGGGTGTGGAATCTGGGTACAAAGAAGGAAGATGCTGAGAAGATAGAAGTAGAGTTAAAAAACTCTGTTGACTGATGACATCTGATGGTACAAGTGTCGTCTGGATCACCCTTGGGCATGGAGTCTTCACATAATCATCAGGTGCTACTCCAGTAGTCAACAGTCCCAGTATGCCCTTGTTTGACAAGCTTGGTTCACGTAGATGCACTAATGAATTATTATACCTAATGGTGAGGATGCAACACTGGACATTATATGTGACTTGCTGGTGGTTTCATTATGGGCTGGGCAACTGAACTGGTTCTTAAGTCCACTAAAGGAGCATACGACACCTTCTGGGTGAAGCGTTGAGAGCCATGGGATTCCTATATTTGTAGAGCATCATTACTTCATTTTATGGGCATCTACAACACCACAACAATTTGCACTTTGCCCCATATTATTCATGAGATGATGCACTTGGACCAACATGCCCCCAATTTGCTTAGCAGTGTACAATTTGTTTGGCAGTTGATCCGAGGACCAGATGAGGATTGTCTCACCCTTAGAGACATGGGAGGGCTAGCACTATTCTTTGAGCCCTCAACGATGGAGCAGATTCAGGTTATTTTATCACCAGGAGACCCATGAGACCCATTTTGTGCCCTAAACACAAAATTGGGGTCCACTTGCTGATTTGCATGGAAGCCTAGGGGCCAACCCCTAATATATGATTTATGGAGCCCTCTTGAGTCATTTTGGCACAAGGAGAGCTCAACGCATGCCTCAAGAAGGCCCATGCAATGATGATGTCATCATTTTGACCCTCTTGTGGGTTTATCTTTATGGTTTTTCATTGGCTATGTGGTTGGCTTGTAAACATAATTAGTTTGCCCTCCATTTTCCATCTTAGAGGGGTTTCTAGGCTAAATTAGACTTGATAGATCATGTATAAATAGATGAGAGCTCATTTGAGCTTCTCATTGTTGTTTTTCCATGGTACGGGTATCTAGGTTAGGGTCTTAGTATCTTTGACACTACCAATCCAAATACCACAACAAACTACTTACCACAACAGATTATAAACAACAGTAAATCAACATGTGCACAATTGTTGAACACCTAATCTTTGGGATTAGGAATCCTATGTAAATATTGTAAATAGAAAAATAAGAGAAGTTGGAATATGAAGAGACATTGTGAGATGAAACCCATTAGTCTCCCTCTCCTTGTATATAGTCATATTCTATCTTAATGCAAATGCAACAATCAAATTCATGGAGTTACTCATGGCCTAACATGGTATCAAAGCCTACCCTCTTTTTTAGCATTTTGTGCTCTGTAACTCCTATTGCCATTATTCTCTGTTCCTAGTGTGAACGTTGCGTTGAGAGTGGGATATGATCGCACACCCTTTCGGACTAGAGTGGTGTTGTTGACTGGTCGAGTATGCAAATTCTAGGGAACGTATTGACCGAGTGACATGTGCATGGGTTTGTTGGAAATCCTAAGGCCAAGTTACCTCTTCTTCCTTTAACTACGACTCCAGAATCACACTTGAGGGATGAAAGTATGTTTGGTATACCTACGCTATTGTAGAGGCACCTCTGGGACAACGTGCCAAATCTGATGAATAACTCTTACGACGAGCGGGGGATGTGAAATCTGGGTTGGCATGTTAATTCTGTGTAGCCTCTTATTACCAAGGTAGCATTCAATTTGGAGCTGAAATCCTGAGACCAGGTGGCTATTCGAATTTCCTCTGAGTTTAGTTGCTGTGGGAGTCGAGCTGGTGAGTGCTTAGTTTATACCCAACGTTGAATGGTGCGTTGATTTTTTATGTACTTGAACCGTGCATTGGTTGTGGTAAAGTAATATTGAATGGTGTGATTTGAAGATTGAGCATATATGTTTGGTGATATCGTATGGTGGCCTGACAATACGTTGAATTCCATTTTTAAAGTATTGTGAGAGGTGTTTATAATATGTTATGTGGAGTAATGAATACTATGGTACATATCTAATATATATTGACCATACAACAATTTATGCACCCCTTTACTTTATAAAGATCATATATGGTATGTAATAGGGTATGTGAGCATTATGTCATGAAGGTATATTGAGAGCCTATATTTTAGTTAAAGTTTTTTTGAAGACATAAGTTTTTTGCAAGTATTTTGGGCACAATTCAGATTTATGATGCATTCACTCATCTCCATTATGGGAGTAGTTCTCTATGGAAAAGAGAACTATCATGAGTGGCCCCGATAGATAAAACATACTCTCGATTTTCAATGAGTTGTGGAAAGGGGTTTGTGAAGGAGAAGGAGACAATGCACCTGAAAAACCTACTTAAGACAAAGAACTTTCCATTTGGGGAAACAAGAACAGCAAGGCTTATGCCTTGATTGCAGTGTCAATAAATGAAGAGGTGAGTCGACTTAATTCTCCATATTCAAATGCCTTTGAAGCCTTAAAGAAGATGAAGGAATTGTATGACTCACACTTTGAACTTGAAGTTCAATTGATGATCAAGTTGTTCAATCTCGAGTTGAAAAATTATGACCCTCTTGCCTTAGCATCAGAAGTAAGATCCATTATGCATGACATAAAAGCCAATGGTGTTGAAATAGATATTCCTCTCATAGCTTATGTCAAAGCACTATATCCCACCTATTCACATTATTTTGAGTCATTGAAAGCAAGTGGCAAATTTAAGGAGATTACCTTTGACTCCCTTGAGAAGAAGTTTGCTGAGAGAGAGAAGGCTTTTGGGAAGAAGACAACTCCTCAGTGTTTTGAAGAAGCTGTGTGCCTTGCACAAAAAGAGAAGAATCATGCACAAGATTTTTCTAGAGGAAGAGGTGGCCGAAGAGGAAGAGGAAGGAAGAATTTTAGAGGTAGGGGGGGCAAACATTTCCAAGGAGAAAGGCCTGATCTACATTGCATACGATGCAATAGAGATGGACATGATGTGTCCACGTGTAAGCTGCCTTGGGACAAAATTGAGCAGGAAATAAATGAAGGAAAAGGTAAAGCACCTGACAAAGGAAAACGTAAAGCACCTGAGTCCGCTCATTATGTTGTGGCACATTGCAACATTGGAGTAATTGAAGACTTATTCAATGTTTAACTTGCTTCATGGAAAGATGCTTGATTCAGGAGCAACTTGCCACATGAATTTCAAAAGAGATTTCTTTGAAGAATTCACTGATAATGTTGATGGAGCAGTATACTTTGTAGACAAGTGAAAACTCAAGCCATCAAGCTCAAACTGCTTCGTCTTCCAGACTTTCTTCTACATGATGTTCTATGCCTCCTGGAGTTGAGGAGAAAATTGTTGTCTCTGGTCCACATCTACCAGCAAGGACACTCCATTCTTATATTTGATGGCAAGGTCGAGGTCAGAAAAGCATCAGATCACTCACTTGTCATGACTGGGATAGAAGAAGAAAGACTTTTGAAGCTGTAAGGAACCTCTGCTTGTGCTAAAACATTTTCATACAGTTCTCACCATGATGAAGGTACATTTCCATAAAGTCTTTTATGGCATGTTAGATTTGGACACTTGAACTATGACAACTTCCTTTTGTTGAAGAAAAATCGTGTTACTGGTTTGCCTACTATTCCTAGAGCTTAAGCAATGTGATGCTTGTATCTTCGGAAAGCACAACAAACAATCTTTTCCTGATTCTCATTCCAGAGCACATAGAAAACTTGAACTCATTCATTTTGATTTATGTGGCCCAATGTCTGTTCCTTCTGCAAATGGTAATAAATATATGATGACTTTTATTGATGACTACACCAAAATGTGTTGGGTTTATTTATTGAAGAACAAATCTAAAACTTTTGAAACATTCAAGAACTTTCATGCATGGATTGAAAATGATGCACAATCTCATATTGGATCTATTCGTACTGATAATGGAAAAGAATATGCATCAAATGAATTTGAAAACTAGCTTCACCAACATGGGATCAAACATCAAACAACAGTTCGTTATAATCCCCAACATAACGGAGTCGCTGAAAGAATGGACAAGACTATCTTAAATATGGTACGTTCCGTGATGTTTTTCAAGATGTTAAACTGATGTTTTGGGCTAATGCAGTTCTATGCGCTATATATATAAAGAATAGTTGTCCATCTAATGCTATAAAAAACAAGACTCCCTATGAAATGTGGTATGGACACATTCCTTTGGTGAGGCATCTCAGGGTTTTTGGTTCCACTTGTTATGCCTTGATATCTAAGGAACAAAGAAACAAACTCGGTGCAAGGAATCGCAAATGTATCTTCTTGGGGTACTCAAATACCTCCAAAGAATACAGTCTCTATGATGAAGTGAATAAGAAGTTTATAATATCTAAAGATGTGATCCTTCTTGAATCTTCCAAGACTAACCAGTGTTGTTAATATCGCGATATTATTGTTTTATCGCGATAATTTCCTTACGCCGATGTTATCGCGAATTTTATTCGATATTATCGCCGGTATTTTTTTTATCCGATTTTTTGGAAATTATCGCGATTTTTTAAAAAAATCGCGATAATTTCCGATTTTATCGCGGGCAGTCGGGGTAGCGAGGTATTATAACAAATTTTTGGTTTTTTTGTCAATTCATTTGCACAGTCAGGCACGCGGAGGGCAGAGGAGTGTTGGAGAGAGCTGGGAGACATTGCTTGGAGAGGGTTTGAAGATTTTTCAAGTGCATAGAGGAGAAAATCAAGAGGAGGAGACCGATTATCTCCATAGAAATAGTATGGGGACCAATTTTTTTTTTGTTTTCATTGTTTTTAAACATTGTTTTTGTATTTTTTCATTGTTTTTGGTTGGGTAACTTAGTATGGGCACCAATTTTTTTGGTTTCATTGTTTTTGTATTTTTTCATTGTTTTTGGTTGAGTAATTTGGTATGGGCATTGGGCACCAATTTTTTTTTGTTTTTTTGTTTTCATTGTTTTTAATCATTGTTTTTGGTTGGGTAACTTGGGTTTGGAATGGTTGTTTTTGCCATTTGGTTGGGTAATTTGGGTTTTCATTATACAATGTAAAAATTAAAATACTAAATTGTAAATTTGTAACTTGTAAATACTAATTATAATCCTTATTTTCCCATAGGTTCACGACTTCATCGAAACACCATTCAAGTTTGCAACTTCAAAGTTCAAAAACAAACATGCCAAGGAAATTGGATCCTTTCTGGGAATATGGTGAACCTAAAGCTCCGAATGAGACTAAATTTGACTTGCAAGTTGTGTGGCCACCCTATGTCCGTGGGGGGTGTACAGATTGAAGTATCACCTTGCACAAATCCCTGGATTTGATGTGGGGCCATGTTCAAATACAAATCCTGAACTCATCCAAAGAGCCATGAAAGCATTGGAAGTTTTAGACCAGAATAGAGAGGCCAAAGAAGAAATGAAAAGGAAACTAAAATAGTCAGTTGAAGCAAGTGGCACTGGTTCTATTGCAGCATCAACCAATTCGGTAGCTGCCACATCATTTTTTGTTCCTCGAACCACACCTAGTTCATAGCCATCTATTAGTTTAATGCTAAAAAGAACCGGGAAAGAACAAGCTGACAAGTTGCTGGCAAAATTTCTCCTCTGGAGTGATATTCCTTTCAGCATTGTAAGGAATAATCCATTTTTCCAACCTACTGTTGATGCTATTGTAAGTGTTGGCCCAGGGTACACAATCCCTTCTTATCATGATTTCAGAGGTTGGATTCTTCAAAATGAAAAGCTTGACTACACCCAAAGATTGGAGGATTTTAGGGCATCATGGGCACAAATAGGATGCACCGTTATGTCAGATGGTTGGACTGACCAAAAGGGGAGAACCCTTATGAACTTCTTGGTTAGTCGTCCTAAGGGGACTATGTTTATCAACTCTGTTGATGCATCTGCACAAATCAAAGATGCAAGAACTTTATATGATTTGTTAGATGTGTTTATTTTGGAGTTGGGTGCAGAAAATGTTGTCCAAGTCATAACGGACAATGCTGCAAATTATGTTGTTGCTGACATGATGCTTATGGACAGGCATCCTATTTTATTTTGGACACGTTGTGCTGCACACTGTATTGATTTGATGTTGGAGGACATAGGGAAAATTCCCTTTGTCAAAGATATTGTTGATTCATCCAAAAACATTACAAAATTTATATATAACCATACATCTGTGGTTAGCTTGATGAGAAGATTCACCAACAACAAAGAGTTGGTGCGCCCCACCATTACATGGTTTGCCACCAGTTTCATATCTCTTCAATCCCTCTTGAATTCTATGTGGGATGTGAAGAGAATGTTTATTTCAAAGGAATGGTGTGCTTTGCCAATGAGCCGCAAATCAGAGGGAGAGGCCGTATGCAGACTAGTTTCATACCAGGAAGACTTCTAGGCGGGAGTGCAGGAGGTGTGCGCCGTTACTGAACCTTTGGTAAAGGTTCTTCGGTTGGTTGATGGTGAGAAGCCTGCAATGGGCTATTTGTATGAGGCCATGGATAGGGCCAAAGAAGCCATTTGGGCCTACTATGATGATAAGGGAGATGATGGGTTTTAGAGACAACTCCTCCTATGGGGAGTGATTGATGAGCGATGAAACAACACACTCCATCGTCCCATTCATGCTGTTGGGCTTTTCTTGAACCCCGCATTTTCTTACGCATGTGGGTTTGTATTTGATGCTGAGATCATGGATGGATTCTTATCCTGTGTCTAGAAGATGGTACGATTTCCAGAACAACGTATAGAGATTTCTAAAGAAATTGAGACATATAGGATGGCAGGTGGCACATTTGGCTTTGAGATGGCTGTCATTGATAGGACGATTAAAATGCCAGGTATTTTTTAGTTTGTAACTTTGTTTCAAATTTCATTGTCTCTTCAAATTCCATTTTTTTCTTATGTTTATTTAAAATTTTATTTGTAATTTTGTTGTAGATGCATGGTGGAGAATGTATGGTGGCAAGGTACCCCTTCTGCAAAAGCTTGCCATTCACATCCTTAGTCAAACATGTAGCTCCTCAGGATATGAGCGTAATTGGAGTGTATTTGAAAAAATACATAACAAGAAGCACAACAGATTAACACGTAAACATTTAAAATATTGCAAATTTCCAAATAAATTTTTGAATTCATTAAACAATATTTTTTTATTTATTTATTTATTTATTTATTTATTTATTTTTTAATTATTAAATTATTATTTCATGATCTTTGTACAGGTTTGGAGTCCCAGCGACTTAATGACATGGTCTACGTCTACTACAATCTTCGATTGTGGGTGAGGCAACTTGAGAGGACCCCTGATGTGGAGGCCATCTCATTGGATGGGATTGACACCACTGCTGCATGGAGGGTTGAGGCTAAGAGGCCTCTCATGGAGTCTGCTGATGATTGGTTAGTGCAGGATGTAGTGGAGGGGGAGGAGGAGGAGCAGGAGGAGGTGACACCACCTGCCCGGGCTACCCCTGCCACCAATAGAGGACATGGTCTACCTCCTATAGCTCCTACTTCTAGTTCTTCAGCTTCTAGAGCACATCAGACTCCATTTCCATCTCCACCAGCACAGCCACTAGCATCTACATCTAGAGGGAAAGGGAAAGTTGTGGCATTTTCTCGCAAGAGGGGCAGAGGAAATCAATAGGATTAGACTTTAGTTATTTTCTTCATTTTATTGTATATGACATCATGACATGATGAGATACATTATTATATTTTTTGTTGATATTTTGAGGCTGAGTTGGGACTCAGGAGTCGGGACTTACTATTCAGGACATGATTCAATGTTATGTGTGATTTTAGCACTAGAAATGATCTTAAATGTCTTATATATTAGTTCTTTTATCATATTTATGTGTCAATGTATTTATTTTATGTTGTAGATGGTTTAGACATTAAAAAAATTGAAAAAAATGAATATTTTTGTGCCAAACGACTATTTCCCAATTATTTCCGATTATTTCCTGATAATTATGATTTTTTCAGATTTTTTCCTTGCGCCGATATTATCCCAATAACGATTAATGCAACATTGAGACTAACAATATTGTTGAGCAACAACTTGATCGCTTGGGTAGATTCGGACATGCAAAGTCTTTTCAAGGGTTTGATAATGAGATTCCACATCTTGAAGGGGGGATCCCTATACTGGATCAATTTATGGAATCTTCTTTTGAAGCGTTCTCTCCCTCGCTTGAAGCCCCAACCACTGATGATACTTTGAGTGATGTGATTGACAAAATTGGGAGACTAAATCTTGATCAGCCCCAACTTAGTCAATTGAGCAGCTTGAGCCATCTCAAAAGGGTCCTCCAAAATCGCTGACAAAGACACTCGGAAGTGTTTGTCTTAATGAGTTTGGAAAGACAGGAACAAGAAGCTCAACCGGACAAAATGGAGGTGATGTAGACGATTCTGATTCACCTGTTGATATGGATGTTTCTTATGATTGTGAACTAAATTTATCTACTTTTGAACCAACTTCCTTCAAAGAAGCCGCTTCTCATGATGAATGGAAAGAAGCGATGCAAAAAGAATATGATGCTTTGATAAAGAATGGCACCTGGAAGCTGGTTGATCCTTCATTGGGAACCAAACCAATATGCTGCAAGTGGGTTGTCAAAAACAAGTATAAAGTAGATGGCTCACTTGACAAGCATAAAGCCATGCTTGTGGCAAAAGGTTTTGCAAAAAAGGAAGGGGTTTACTATGAGGAGACTTTTGTCCCCACAGTAATTTCGGCTGCTATCCAGACACTCTTTGCCTTCACAGCTTAGAATGGTTGGAAAGTCCATCAAGTGGATGTAAAAACTGCTTTCTTGAATGGAGATCTGAAAGAGAATGTTTTTATGTCCCAACCAGAAGGATTTGTTGTGAAGGGTTAGAAACATAAAGTATGCAATCTTGTAAAATCCTTGTATGGCCTCAAGCAAGCACCGTGAACCTATTACGAGAAGTTAATTGAACATCTTTTGAAACTCAATTTCAAACATTATGATCTTGACAATGCAACTTTGTTTGTCAAGAATGTTGGCAAAATAGTTGTATATCTTGTGGTGTATGTAGATGATCTTCTAATGATAGGGGACAATGAGAGCTACATTGCATCCATAAAGAAAGAACTGAATAAAGGTTTTGAAATGACAAATTTGAGCTATGTTCACTACTATCTTGGTATTGAAGTAACTCAACATTTGAAGTTTATATTCCTCTCTCAAAAGAAGTACATTGGAGATATGTTGAATAATTTTGGCATGGCTGAGTGCAATCCTTTGACTACTCCAATGAAACAGAATTAAAGCTCACATCCACCGAAGGAAAAGAATTCGAGGATGCAACGAAGTATAGACAACTGATATGAAGTCTCAACTACCTGACTACTACTAGAGCATACATTTCATTTGCTGTTGGAATCGTCTCCATGTTTATGCAAAAGCCTTATGAGGGTCACCGGTCTGCTGCAAAAAGAGTTCTAAAGTACTTGAAGGGAACTTAAGGCTTTGGACTCAAGTATACACAGATAGATGACTTCAGCGTGTTTGGATACTCTGATTCAGATTTCGATGGAGATAAAGAAAATGGAGTATCTACTTTAGGTTATGTTATGAGTTTTGCATCAGGAGTTGTCTCCTGAAGGTCGTGGAAACAATCAGTTCTAATAGATTCCACAACTGCGACAGAATATGTGGCAGTAGCTGAAGCAACAAAGGAAATTGTGTGGCTCAGGAAAATTCTGGAACATCTGCAAGATAAACAAGTGCATTCAACTCCTCTTTTGATTGACAACACTTCTGCAATAAAGTTGGCCAAGAACCCAAAGTTTCTTGATCGAACCAAGCACATCAATACAAAATACTGTCTAATTCGACATAATGTCGAGGCTAAAACAATCCACCTACGACATTGTTCCACAAATGAGTAGATTGCAGACATCTTCACCAAAGCGCTTGGAAGGGAAAAGTTTAAAAGATTCAAAATGATGCTTGGACTCACCAACACCCCTTCAGATTAATGGGGGGGAATGTTGAACACCTAATCTTTGGGATTAGGAATCCTATGTAAATATTGTAATATAAAAATAAGACAAGTTGTAAGACGAAGGGACATTGGGAGATGAAACCCAATAGTCTCCCTCTCCTTGTACATAGTCATATTCTATCTTAATGCAAATGAAACAATCAAATTCGTGGAGTTATTCTTGGCTTGACAACAATATAGACAACTTTTAACTGCACAACTTTGTTATATTAACAAAGTGTAATTCAATGGTCTAGGGCTCTTGTACCATGGATAATTGCCCTCATACATCCACTAATACAAGACTACAATTGAAACTTGGTGTCAACAACTATGACAACCAAACTGCTCAAACAAGATACACTGACCGTCTGGATGATGTAGCGCGCTCTCTCAGCTCCTTTTGGTTGTATCTTTAACATACCTGCCTGGTCCTTTGTCTCCCGATCTGTAGCTACACCTCTCTACCTTCATCAGTGAACCAACTCCATTAGGTCACAACACTCCAACTGCTCTCTAGCTGACCATTAGTCCTTCAACGTATGAACTCATCGATACTCTTGTGAAGTTGTTCACAACTCCGTTTGTGAACAACTCTCAACTGCCCACTGTTGGTCCTCAGCTCCTTTGGGACTTCTTTCCCACTAGCGGCTCCTTAGTCCTTCAAGGAAATAAGTCTTAGGGTCTTTTTCCCACTAGTGCCTTCCTGTGCTGCCCGATGAAGACACACTTAGGGCATGGAGGGCTGCCACTTATCAATTCCAAATGTCCTCCAATAATGAACTTGGGCTGATGTAATCTTCTCACCTTGACCTCCTTCCTTTGTCCTTCAAGAATCAGTCCTGAGCTTATACAAATCTTCACCCTTCTTACAGCTGCCAAAGTCTTTCTTGTCAACTGATTTAAGGCTACTTGGGTCACCTACTTGTTGCCCTCCTAACAACCTTAAGGTGCCCAACAAATCTGTCCTCTTCTACGACCTATCCTCTAGCAACAAATCCAACTCAAACACATCATCAACATACCTTAGGTCTGGTGTACTTCTATTGTAGGTATGTGGTTTGGTTAGGGCATAATTGCAGTCCATGTCAGTCGTTCCCTTCCCTTCCCTTGTAGGTTGCTCCTCTTCTTTGCTCATTGAAGGTTGATCTTTCATGTTTCTAGGCCTTTCAGACCCCTCCAATAGGTTGCTACAAACTTGACCTTCTTTGCAACTATTCTAGGATTTGTGGCCTCCAAAATTAGAGAGAAACCACTTCAAAATTATACCAAAACAACCCAAAACAACTCTTAAACTCGGCCTCCGTGTCCTTGGATTTTCCATGCAATCTAGATAAAACAACCCTTAAACGCCTCCTTTTCTATCCTTCGCTCAAGCTGCAAGGTCTGCGGCCTAGATCATATGTGCTTCTATGTATTTGTTGCTCTTGGATGTTTGTTTGAGGTCTGCACTCGCTTATATTTCTACCCTCTTTTTGGTGCAGCGAACAACCCTTGAAAGGTCACCTCTAACACAATGTTGACTTGCTTTTTGTGTCATTTTAGCCCACACATATAAACAAAAATTCATATCTTGCATTGTAGACCTCTAATCTTGGTGCTTGAAGTTGCCCCTTGCTCCTCTAAGGGTCCTCTTCCGTCTCCAAGGGTCAAACCAATGAAACTCCTCATGGTTTTGGCCTCACACCTTTAGGTACAAAATCCCAACCTTGGGTTCTAAGCCCACAAAACACATCTCTGGTGCTTGTTCCTCCAAACCTCGAACCCTAGGGCTTGAAGTACCTCCCAAGCTACAAATCTCAACACTCATCATCATCACACTTGGATTCGATCGCTTGAGAAGAATTCACACTTGTTTCTTTGGCTATTGGAGAATCTTTTGGATGCATTTTGACATTTGGAGCTAGTTCGATTTTGTCTTTGGAGTTATTTCTTGGATCTTGGATGGATATATTGCATGGCATTTTGTTAGTACTTAATGTTGATGGATTTTTTCTCTTGAATTTGTTTAATGTATGGAATTGCTGCTTCTAGATTGTGCTAATTGTGCCCTAATTATTGAAAATTATTTTTCAAAGGCTTTGCAGTTGAGTATTGCATATGTTATTCAATGTATGGCATGTAATGAATGTTCCTAGTGGAGGAAAATCTTTTAACTCTCCGTGAAATTCCATTATCTCGTGAAGTGGGTAAATGTTTAGAAATGGTACCTAGGGCATCAATTTTAAGCCTCCTTAGAGATGATTTAGCTCATCTTAAGCATCTTAAGACTCCATATGCCCAAAGTACAAGGCACTAGTCCAAGTCCTTGGTGGTCAAACTCAGTTCTTCTCCATAGATTCTACTCTCTAAATTTTGGTCCTCTTAAGGTAGGATGACTATCTAGGGCTTAGAGCGATTTGCATATGAGGAGGTTTAGTGGGATTCCAAGAGCCTAAACATCAATCTTAGGGTTTTGATTACTTGATCCTAAAGTTTGATGGGTTTCCACTTGGATTTCATTCGTAAAATCTCTTGCCCTAGGCATTGCCCTAAGACGGAAACCCTAGATGGTTTTTCCTCAACTTGGGGACTGCTTTGAGGGTTATATGAACTTAGTACTTGGTGAAGTGTATCATAGGAAGCCCTTTCTTTTCATTGCCTTGATCTTAGGAATAATTTCCTCCATGATTATTCACAAAACCATAGGTCTTGCACAATTTATCTCTAGGTCTCTTATATTGAGCGAAGCACCTTTTAAAGCATCATATCATAGTCTTGAGCTTTCCTTGAGAGGTCCTAATCTATCACCTTGCACCCTAAACCCTAGGATATATATTAAAAGTGACTATTACCATATTGGGACTCCTCCCATTAGTGAAAGTTCGTAAAGAGCAGGGGACCTTCGCTGTGGTGATAGTGGGCCATTGTCCTGTTGTTAGCACTTAGTCTAGATCTTGTCTTGTAGGGTTTCCCTCTCCAAGGTCTACTAGATTTTGTCTAGATCTTGTCTTGTAGGGTTTCCTTCTCCAAGTTCTGCTAGATTTTGTGGTAACATTTCCAAAAACTAGCTTTGGTTGCCCTGTATCATCCATTGGTGCCATCTAGACAACACAATGTACTTTGTTAGCTTTTGAGTAGCTCATACAAGTGTTCTAGTCTCTATTGGTGTCTAAGAGGCTAAGGAACATAGGAGGATAATTATCTCCAAGACCCAGGCAAAATTTTCCATGGGAAATGCCTTAATTAGATTAATTAGCGAATTATTAAGTATTTTCCTAAGTCTGACTTAGGAAAACTGGTTAATTAAATCATATTAGAAAACTCAATTGGTGGGGTCAAGATGATCTTAGCCATCGATTGTGATTAGATCATGGTTGTTGATTTGTCAATGAGAGATTATAAGAGAAAATCAATGGGGCATTTGGAGAACATCAAATTGCAATGAAAGCAAGGGTGTAGTGATATCGCAGGGACACTGGTAGAAGGGTTCCAGTATGAGAAATTGTGGAGAAGTTTTCTGGAGAAATTCTTCACAGAGCTTAGATTTTGAGAGGAAGGAAGAGGCTGAATAATTTCTGCGGAAGGCAGGGCGATTTCAATAGTACGAATTTCCAGAGCACATTTCTAGAGTCAGTGTGAATAGTCGAGATCGAGTTTCCAGTTGCAAGCTGTGCCACCGCATTCGACGATTTTCAAGGAAAAAATTCGAAATTCGCTGAAATGGTCGAATTTATTCGAATAAATTTTGCCGAATGGTTTTGTTGGGGACCCACAGATTTCATTACATCGGTGATGTCCCCAGTAATTGTAAATATTTAATTATTGCAGTTAAAACAAAACTGGATATTACTATTTAAATTTATACATTTAAGATTTTGATTAAGTTATGCATAAAGAAAATGTTTAGGTGATAACAAATCTTGTAACTCTCACATGCCAATTAGTTAGGATAGGCAGTTACTTATCCCTAACTACTTCCTTGAAGATTTATTCTCTATGAAGAAATCAAGAGGGTATTGGTACCTGAGATGAAGAAAGGAGAAGTAAAAGAGATGTTTTCGTGTTGATATGTCAGACGGGTCTAGGAGCTAAGTCTGGTTAAGACCAGATCACTGTGAATGATAAGACTGTTAGTCTTACAGGAAAGCATCTGTCATATGAGCAATAGCTCGCGGGGAGACTTTGGCCTGAAAGCGAGTCTCATGGTTGGGAGAAAACTTGTCAACTTATAGTTGAAACTTAGTCCAAGAGGACAACAGTAAATTCTACAAAAACCAGATAAGTATTTATATCTTGGAACATGAAACATACTGTTAAAAAAATAAACACTCTGAATTCTGTTTGAAAGAAATAGATGAGTTATTTCAGTAAAGTTCAAAATTGCCTACAAAAGTTTTTTGGCATATTATCTATCTAGCAGGAATGTGCAAACTTTAAAGAAAAACCACAGTGGAAAACTATAAAAGAGATTAGAACTATTATATACAAATATTTATGAACAGAGGTTATAAAAGCAAGAAAAACTCTCAGTAAATAATGAATCTGTTAGAAAATTTTCATAGCAAAAGTAATCTCAGTTCTAGCAAGGATACAATATTATTTGCAGACATTCCAGATAGGAAAATTACTGTTGTAGGGTTTCCACACTTTCAAACCCTTTAGCTATAAAAGAAACAAGAAGAAACAATAGAATAAATTCTACGACCAATCCAATTTAATGAGTTCACTCTAAGAAGAAAACCCGAAATAAATTCACCCTAAGAAAATAGGGTAGAACAGAAACTAATTACATATACCAAGTAGTCTTGCCATGCAGAAATTAACGCAGAGCAATAAAAATTTTAAGCTAGATATGTATGAAACTGCTGGGAAAGAAAACTAATAAGTTTATGCCGTAGAAAATACAGACGAAATGCATAAACGAATTCTTGTTGAGGCATGGGTAAAAACCCCAACTGTGTAACAATATGAATGCGGACTTGGCAACTAAACATATAATAAACTTGAGTGAAATACCAAAACCTTGAAATTGTTTAACTGATTAATGCCCTCATAATACCAGAGAAGGACGAGTCAATCCGAAATGAAAACCCTATGAAAACTTGGTAAAATATAGACCTGTGCTGAGTAAGAATTTCGATATGCTTCCAAATACATATAAATAGATAATAAACAGGCATGCAAGGCACACAAATTCGGCACAATAAAGTTCTGTCGAATCAAGAAAGCCGGATTACAAAATATCACCCTTCCATAACTGTCAAAGTTAAATTACAACATAATTTCAAGGGAAAATTAGCATCCCATCTCAGGATGCTTACCCAGAACTTAGATTTAACAAAAACGATGGCTTTATGAGCAGAGGCTAGAAATATAGTGCTCTGGCATCTATACACCGGATTTATAAAATGTATAGACAACAACTGAAAAATTCTATGAATAGTTCAAGGAATTAAGCAACAAGTTGGCAAAGTTAAGCCAATGAAACCCTTAAGGCTCTAAATCCTTCATTCCAAGAAATTTCTAGAAAATCTTTCACTTTACTTGAAGTTTGTATAGAGCATTGAGATTGCAGACCCGCGGATTGGCACAGGGAGGTAGGGTCTCGACCTAGAATGATCATACTCCTGTTGCTGGAAGCCCTCAGCGAAACCTAGCCAAAACACTAAGCCCTGTTAGTTAAAAAGGAAGAGCGAACTTATGTTAGTAACAAAACAAAAGGAAGAGACAACGTTCCCATTACCTAGAATGATATGCTGTGGACGAATCACTAGGGCCGTCTCAGTAAACTAACCACCCAACAAGTAGCCACAACAAAACTACGATAGAGCAAGGAAGGTAACATCAACAACGTGAAGAAGCAAAGGCGAACCAGAGAGAAACCCCGAAGCTATGACCCAGAACTGGGCAGCTCTCTGAGACGAAGAGAGAAATGCCAAAATTGCTCGAGGATGCGTCGGACAAAGGAATTAAGGGAAATACTCTTAGCTGTCTGATGGAGTTGAGCCAAAAAGGATCGTTGATGGGGTGACCATACCGAGAAGGTGATGAACAACTGGAAAGCAACCGAAAGAGTCCAGAAGTCTGCTCCTGCCAACACTTGGGGTGGGAATTCAAGGTTCATATGTTAGGTTATAGAATCATTAAACTTAAAATCATACGCATTATGTAAACCATTATGACAACAAATCATTATATATATTATTACCAGTAATATGCATAAAATATGTATTAAGCAGTGACTTACATGTGGCCATATAATAACCTGGACATTAATAGTTAATAGATGAATGAAATCAAAGATTTTGTCTATGTTATCATTGTACTGTGGTAATTATTGTTTATATTAAGAGATGTGACAGCACCCGAGGATGCAGTGCATAGGAACGAAAATTTCTCCATTCCCTCCTCCAGACACGAGGTAAATGAAAATTGCAAAAGCTCTCGACTAAGTTCTAGTTCCGACTCTTCCGAGGTGTGCTCTTTCTCTGTGCGATTGTAATTTGCCTGGAGATGAAGTCTAGACTCTCAAACTATGCATGCTAATTAATAGTAGTGAACGCCCATCACCATCGAGGTTGGAGCTCGTGCTGGTGCCTGTCTCGCAAGTCACCACTGTCCATCCCATCGCAAGAACCACCATTTAAACACAGACTCAGGAGATATTTTTGCGGCTGCAATTTAAAATGATAAAAGAGAAATATTGCTCTCTGGAGTCTGAACAACTTCGAAGTTCGTATTATTGTATGCTTGGGAAGACAAATTTATAGTCTATAGATATTCTTGTGGTTGTTTTGCATAGTGTACATTTGTAATAGAATCAATTCACTATTTAGTGGAACTGGAGTCTGGTGGTCCGGTTGTTGAAAGTTGAAACACGTTCTAATGGTGGTTCTTTTAAATTCTAATTCCTAGTTAGTCCAATGGTTGTATTTCAATTGCAATTGCAATAATTCACAACCGTCTGCAACAAGAGAATCACATATTTCAGGTGCGACGAAAGGGTTTCCATTTGAAATTTGTAGTTTATATTTATACATTTAATTTCAAAGTTTTTAACTTTTAAGTTATAGGAAGCCTGCATGGAGTTTGTGTAAAGATTTTTTTTGTTCTCTGTGCTTCTGTACATCATTTTTTTAGCACTAAAACACAATCTAAAAAATTCATAGACCCAAACTTTTGAGTAGAGGACAGTGAGCAGAGCTAAGCAGGGCACAATGAGGAAAAATTTAATTAAATGGCACCTAAAAAATCCACTGCCGAGGCATGGAAACACGTGAAGAGAGAAGGGGCATAATGTATATGCCTTTTATGTGGAAAACGGTTTAGTGGTACCTTAACGAGAGTAGTGGACCATTTTCTTAGTATTTCTAATGGAAATGGAGGTGGTGTGGAGGGATGTGCAGTGATATATGATGAATAGAAAAATGTAGTGAAACAAGATTATGAAAAATCAAAAGCAGAAAGGGGAAGAAAGGAAATCAAGAGGCAACGGATTCAGAGGGAAATTGCCATGTCTTTTCAAGCTAACATGACTAACATTCGTCATGTCACCTCAAAGGAAAGAGTGACAGAGAGGTTGGATTGTATTAAACAGTCCTAGAAGTATACAGGTTGCACTATTTTGAGTGATGGTTGGTCATATTTATGCCATTGACCATTGATCAATGTACTTGTTTCTTGCCCTCGAGGGGTGTTTTTATTGAAGGCTGTTAATGCAATGGATCAAGTGAAGACAGCTGAATATATTTTTCAAATTTTGGATGAAGTAATTCAAGAGGTTGGTGAGGAAAATGCTGTCTAAGTATTCACCGATAATGCCTCAAATTGTGTCGGTGCAGGAAAGATTATTATGGAAAAGTATAAGACCATTTATGGCACCCCTTGCACAACACATTGCTTGAATCTGCTATTGCATGATTTAGCCAAATTTCCATGGATCAATGAAACAATTCGAAGAGCCAAAACAGTTGTAAACTTTGTCATTAACCATCATCTCACATTTAGCTTATACAGGAAAAATGCAACTAGAGAGTTATTGAGGCCTGTTAACACAAGGTTTGCTACATTTTACATTACTTTGTAAAGAGTTGTTGAAGAAAAGACAAGCATAAGAGCTTTTTTCTGCAATGTTGAGTGGGAGAGATCTCACCTTTTAAAAGAATAAAAGGTAAAGAAAGTAGAAGAAATAATGTTAGGCAACAACTTTTGGCAAAATGCTGATTTTTTTAAAAATTGTGTGGTCCAATTATTGATGTCCTCCACATGGTTGATAGTAACAAACCTTGTATGGGTTTTGTTTATGAGGGCATGGACCGTTGCAAGGAAGCCATTGCAAGTGATTTTAATAATATGGAAGTTGATTACCAAGTCATTTGGGAGGTAATTGATCGAAGATGGAAGATGATGCATAGTGCTTTGCATGCAGCAGCAATCTATTTAGACCCTAGACTATTCAGGGTATCAAGGCATCAAGATGAATAAGTCATGAGTGGACTTTATGAGGCTATTGAAAGGCTAAATCCAGATCTATCAGTTGCAACTTTGATCAGATCACAACTTCAGGCATACAGGTTAGAAGAAGGGATATTTGGAACCATGGCAGCAAAATACGATAGGAATAACAATGCTCCAGCAGTTTGGTGGGATTTTTATGGATCAGGGGCCCTAGAATTGCAAAAGTTTGCAATTTGTATCTTGAGCCAGGGATCAAGTGCAACAACATGTGAAAGGAATTGGAGTGCCTTCGAGCATATTCATTCCAAAAAAAGAAACAAACTATTATCTGGGAGATTGGAAGATCTCGTTTATGTTCGCAGTAATCTGCAATTGGCTTTAAAGTTTAAACAATGTGGCAAAAGATCCAGCCAATTCTTCTACTACATGTTTCAAGCCTGTTATAGATGCATCAAGAGATGAAGATGATTTTGACACTAAGAGTGATAGAGATAGAGCTAGTCCTGCATACAATGATGAATCTTATGATCATGCTTCTAGTGGTTTCACTTTCCCTAGTGTTCTTGATGATATAGAGCTTTTTGATGTAACAAGCAGGGCACATGAACATCAAGAATAAAACTTGTGTAAAACATTTTAAACTTATGGAACATGTTTATGTTTTGATGTAATGTTTCACGAACTATTTTTAACTTTAAAAGAAAATGATGTGATTTTGATTTTGAAATATTTGTGTATAATCGTGTTAGTATGCAGTTCTGAATTTTTCATTTCTATCATGAGTTTGGTTACATGTGTTTTTTTTTTTTCATTTATTAAATATATATATATATATAGTTTAAATTTCTTAGTATGTCAAATTTTATTCTAGAAAATTAACTGTTGATTTTTTGTCGAACTTCAAGGTTTTCGAATTTGAACCAGGTGACATAGGTAGCAAGTGTGAATTGCAAGAAATTCGTGTGATTATGGGAAGTGCGAATTCTTGTAGGCAGATTATAGGGAAGACAGATTGTAGGAAAGGGTGGATTCCTATAATTATAGGAAGCACGAATTGCTGGGAGTGCAATTTGCAGGATAACCAATCGAATTGTTGGAAATTCTCGATTTGACTTGTAGAGGGAGATTCCTGATTTCCTAGATCGATTTGGTCAGTTGCAGTGAAGAAGAAAATTACTGGTGCTTTGCCAGTGTCAGGAAGGCAGTTGATGTACTCTTTAATTTGTTGAAGATTAATAATAAAACCCTCATCTACAGAACTAGTTTTCCCCACACTGGGTTTTTCCAGGGACACTTTGTCTAGAAATACTGGTATTAATTATTTTGTGTGTGCGCATTATTTCTTAGTTCCTGTTATTATTTGTGAAGATTGCAGTAGTGATTTAATCGTTATTTGTCGTAATTAATTTTTGAAGACATAATCTCTAGTAAGAAGATTAAATTCCAGTTGCTGCAATTAAGGAAATTTCACATGGTATCAAAGCAATCAGCACAGAGGGTTTGTAGGAATAAATCAACACAAAGTATGGGAAAAGAAAGTCGAGGGTTTATAACCTAGTTTATTTTTCTTCAGATTTTGGGTTTCGGTATATTTCTAGATTTTTAGATATGACTGCAACAGGTTTGAGAGATTAGGACAAATTGGATGGAGCCTTGAACTTTGGTGTTTGGAAAGCCAAAATGTCATTATTATTGGACGAGTATGGAATGGAGGAGTATGTAGAGAATGTTATAGCCGTACCAATAGATCCACAACAACTGACCAACAATAAAAAGGAGAATGCCAAAGCCAAGAGGATTATGCTTAATAGAGTCAAGGACCATATAGTCCCTCATATCACAGAAAAGGACACATTGAAGCAGATGTGGAATGCGATTGAATTTTTTTACCAAAATTCAATAAAAAATAGGAAATTGATTCTCTGAGAAAAGCTTAGGACCATCAAGATGCGTAAGGGTGAAGACATAGTATCCTACTTCACTAGAGTTCGACTTGCCAAGGACGCATTGGCTACAGTGATGACACGCTGGTGCAAGTGGACCTGAACGAGTTCTCTAAGTAGTGGGATGTGTTCGTCCAAGTGATCAATGAACGAGATACACAACCAGGATGGGATCGGCTATGGAATAATTTCACTCAGGAGGAGCTTAGGCTGAACTTAGTCAATGGTAGTAGCAACAACAACGACAAAACTTTGATGGTTGAGTAGGAAAAGGTAGCCCTAACAGGAAAAGGGAAGGCGAAGAAGGGTTCCAAGAAGGGATTAGACTCAAAAAGAGAAAAGAAGAAGAAAGACTTGAGTAATGTCAAGTGTTTTGGTTGCAGTTAGCTAGGACACTATGTCAGCCAATGTCTAAACTGGAGGAAGGGAGAATATAATGGGAAGCAACAAACAATAGCTTAAATGGACATTGAGGACTTGCCTTCGAGGCTAAAGATGAATTCACTCTTGTAGCTTGCATCTCTAGCTCTACATCTGCAGGTGTCTGGTATATCAACAATGGATCATCAACACATATGACGAGGGTTAGAGAATATTTCTCTAGTTATAAGGAAGAGGAGATGGGCATCCAAATCCATGTGGGAAATAAGACTAAATGTACTCCAATTGGGAGAGGTACCATCAACATTCAAAGGGATTCAGGCAAGAGTACCAATGTTATAGAAGTCTTGCATGTGCCGGGTTTAGGCATGAATTTGATTTTGATTTTTGCTTTACAAGAGAAGGGATATAATGTCTATTTCGTGGGGCAGAAGGTGTACTTCAAGCACTAGAGTTGGAAGGAGGTCAAACAAATTGGAGCAAGGAGGAACAAGTTATACAAGTTGTAGTTCGATTCTCCAAAGGCACTGATTAGCAGCAACAGTAGAAAAGACATGGTAGAGCTATGGCATAGGAGGATGGGACATCTACATCATGGAGCACTCAAGTTGCTCAGGGAGATCGTGATAGGATTTCCAGAAGTTAGCACGAAACATGACGATGTGTGCAGAGGGTGCGGGCCTGGGAAGTTTGCAAAAGAAACATTCCCAAGGAGTGACAGTAGAGCTAGTGGTTTGCTTTAGTTTATACACTCAAATATATGTGGTATGTTGTCTACTAGATCTCTTAGGGGTTTTGAGTAATTTGTGACCATTATCGATGACTTCTGTAGGAAAACATGGATCTATTTCTTGAAGACAAAGGATGAAGCAAGATAATGATAGAGTATTGGATGCTAGATGATTACCTAATCCTCCCATTATTTCTTCCCAACTGAAGACAATAATGTTGTGTCTATCTTGTGTTTAGATTCCCATTCATGGCCTTCATCTAGACTTATGGCTGTTAGTCTTGGTCTAGTGCATGACCCATGAGATGGAAAAACACGAATGTCACTCCTTTGTAATCAGGGGTGATCCAAAACTCCCTTTTGATCAGGGACTTGTCAGAGCTCCCTCTTAACTAGGGACTCTTTCATTCATCAACAACTTCTTCTTCGTGGGTCCTTCAACTGCTTGATCTCCTTCCTTTCTTTGATGTCATGAAGTCTTTGTTCGAACTTATGCCAGGTAGGGCACCATACATCGATCACTTTCCTTCCTGGTTTGTCATGTCATTGCTTCCTTCGTGGAAAGTGTCTTTCTTGCCATACATCAGGTTTTCTAGTCATCTGGCTACTCCTTTGTCATCTGTCCATGCTTCAGAATACTCTTCTCATGGACGCTTCATTGTACTTGCTTGTTTACATGCTTCGACCTAGTAGCCCATCATAACTTCATCTTGATATTGCTTTCAACATTGCTTTTTCTTTTCCTGGATGGCTTCTTCTTCACAACACCTTTGTAGACTAGAATCAATTATCTTCATCTTTTATATCTCCAAGGCCTTCATAGGTGTCAAGGGTCCTTCCTTTCTTTGTTAGAGTTGTCCTGCCTTCTTTCAGGAGATATCTTCAAAGTATCTTGTCAAATAGTGATTCTCGTTGAACATGGTGTTATTCACATGCTTGATCTCTTTCTTCATTTGCTTCTTCTTAGATAGATGGGTCAACCATCTTATGCTTCTTGTGAGAGCATTTCTTCTTTGCTTGCTTCCTGGACTAGTCAACATTTCTTCTTGCTTCTTAGTTAGCAATCTTATACTCCTTATGTGAGCATATTCTTTTGTTGACCTTCATTGCAATGTAGTACATGCCTTCGAGCATGTCCTTAGTGAAAGAGATTCTTTGATACTTGATCATGTTTATAGAACTATTCCCATGACCCAATAATATACAAATGATAACATGACTAAACTTCGATGCATACATACTTCATATTGATTCTCCTTTGATCATCTTAGCTTCATTTGGTCGTCCTTGGTGTGGCCTTTCTTGCTTCATCATAGCTTGCCTGCACATCATCCTTTTCTTGAATCCCATGAATGGTACTTCCCAATAAGACATCTGCTTCTTATTTATGAATCTTCTTTTGAATATTCCATCATAGGATCTTGAAGACCCTTGCCTTGCAAATGTTTCTTTCCTTTTGATGATGGAGGTTCTCTAAGATTCTTATTCATGATAAATTTTCTTTCATGGTGGATGAGGTCCTATTCTAGGTATGCTCCTTCTATGTGAATATCTTGAGCTATGTTAATCATGCTCCTATATTCTAGAAGATATTGCTAACCATGCTTTTTTGTTCTCATTTATAAATGCTCTTTCTACATGAGTATCTAGAACTCTATGTACTTCATGCTTCTAGATTCTAGAAGATGTTTCTAGTCATGAAATTTTATTTTATTCCTACATGCTCCTATCCTACTCAAAACCTTGAAAGAATACTTGAAGTAAATAGTTTGTCTTAGTCATAGTAGAGATCTGGCGGATCTTCCTCCTTTTGCTGCTTTTCTTCTTCTTTCACCTCTTGGGTCATGTGAGCTACTTTCCTCTTTCTTTTGCTGTTGTTGTCCTTCTTAAGCTTAGGGCAATTTCTTTTGTAATTTCCATATTCTTGGCATCCAAAACATTGGATTTTGGACATATCTTTGTTGTTTGTTCTTCGTGGACCAAATTTACCAAATTTTCCCTTTCTCTTGGCCATGGTAGCAAATGCTTGCTCCTTTGATACCACACCTTCCTTTGCTTTAAGTTTGGTTTCCTCTGTTCTACATAGAGACCACATTTCACTCAGTGTGGTTGCTTCCTTCTTGGCATAAATGCTTGATGTGAAGTTGCCCCGATCCTCAGGTAGAGCATTGAGTACTATAATTGTCATCTCTCTATCAGACATTACTTCCCCAAGCTCTTGAAGTTGACCTCTCATTTCAGAGATTTTCATGAAGTAGGGATCTATTCCTTCCTTTGTTATCTTCATCTTGTACAGTTCATTCCTTAGAGATATTACTTCTTCGGTTGTGGATACTGAGAATAACTCTACTAGCTTATCATAAATTTCTTTTGATATTTCAAATTTGGAGACATAAGGAATGAGAGAGTCTTTGGTTGATTCTATCAAAATCCTTTGAGCTCTTGTCTCATCCTTATTGTACTTAGCTAAGGCTTGAGTTTGTTCCTTAGCAGGGATAGTGATATTCCCTTTGACACGTTCTAGAAGTTCATTCTCCTGGAGAAGTAAATCAATCCTTCTTTGACATGTTCTAGAAGTTCATTCTCCTTGGGAAGTAAATCAGTTCTCTTCTTCCATGTAAGAAACTTATCGGTACCTACCAATTTATTGCTTTCCTTGCAAAAAGACATTGATGTATATTCAGAAGGGGACATGTACTTACTTGATAGATTTTGAGATGTAGTGGATTTGCTTTCTCCTTGAAGACTTGATGGCTTGCCTTCCTAGGATCTTGATGTTCTTCAAGTTGCCTTCTCCAAGTGGACTTGCTTGATGATGAGATTTTCTTGATGACTTGTAGGTCCTGCTTCAATCTGCTCTTCTTTGTAGTGCCTTTATGTAGGGCTCTTTTTCTTGTTATGTAGTCTTCCTTGGTGAATGATGGGTGATAGGCCTTCTTTTCCTTGAGTAGATTTGGCTTGATGCTTGAACTTTGTAGACGACTTTCCTTGATGAGTGTTCTTCAGTTGCCCCTTCCTTGATGTGTCACGTTACCTCTGATACCATGTTGAAGAATCTAGGGCAAATAAGTGTAGTGTGATTCTTCGTTACTTGATAACAATTTGTGGAGTCTTTTTACTTTTTCTTGTTAGCTTATTATTTTTTTTCTTCTTATTAATGCATGTGTGTGTACTTCATCAAATTGCTACCAAAACATAAGAACAAGAGCACAAGATGTTGGCTCTCTGCCAAGGCCAAAACCTCTCTTCTCTTGAGAGGAAAACCCTTTAGTAAGTTTCTCTTATTGAAGCTTCTTATTGATCAATGCCAAACCCTAGACCCCTGACAAGAATATCCTCCAAGCACAAGTCAAGTCCTTTCTCCTTTTTGCACTTTGTTCCTTGGTACTTCCTTCTTCTGACACTTCGTCCTCCTCCTTTCGGTGCTTCATACTTCTTTCAACTTGTTGGTAAACCTTGGTGCACTTGCTCTAGAAGATATACCTTTGATGAGACCCTTTTCTCATGATCATTCCTTTCTTCTTTTCACCAATCGACGGACTTGTATGACTGTAATGGGAGGGCTGTTATCACAGCAGAGACAATCTCCTTACCTTCACACGTGTGACTGTTTTCCTTGTGATGTTGACCTCTTCCTTCTTCACTTGAGAGAGCTCCTTCTACGCTTGAGTGAGGGGCCTTATAGGCCTACTTAGATTGCCCAACCAACGAAGTTATGTGTCTGTGATGATAGTGCTGTAATGACCATAGGAAGAGGCTCTATTTCTCGCACGTGTGACCGTTTTATACCCTAGAAAACAATCATCTTAACTTCGGTCTAGACTTCACCTTGTACACTGCATTAGAGGCTCCCTTTCTTGTCACTTGATCACCCTTTACTCGCACCTTTTCTTTGCTAATTTCATAGATGGATTCTTGACTTTATAATGGAATGGACAACCTCTATATATAGAGGACTGTCCCTCCTTTTAGGCCAACTAGAACACTGCAGGCCGACTTGAAGGACAACTAGAAGACTGTAGGCGAACTTGACATTTATAATTCAGATTGCTTCTTTTGTAGGTGTCGTTGCATGGAGGAGACTTGTTGACTTTGCTTGGAGGTATTCTCTTGATTCTAATACATAAACCTACATGGTGTAACATTCCCTTAAGGTCTTCAACATTTTATTTGGGCTATTTGACTCACCTCTAGCACTTTAACATGTGTTAGAGCTCTTTCAATGAGTAAGAAACTCATTGATATATACTATAAATATAATATTTACAAATATCAAAAGTACATTTATGAAGACCGAACCTAGTTACATTTCCTTCAACAGAATTGGGGTGGAAAGTGATAAATAAGTGGAATGGAATAGGGAATAAGAGGGGCAACCCTGGGCCACATATTGGGCATAGGGGTAGTTGGATAAGGAGAAGCCCACACCTCGGTATGTAATGTGTAGGAGGGAGAAATTGTGGTACACGAGGTGCCTCGACCTTGATTTTTCCACTGTTCTTTATATGCCTTTGTCTTTTATGAATTTTCTTTCATTAACTGCTCGGGGCTCAAAGGACAAGAGCATGATGTGTAAGTTATACCAGTGATTACCCCCTTTTAGGTAGGGTGGTTCATTGCCCTCCAGGGGTTGGGACAATAATGGGTTCCTGAATGATAAAGGAGGCTCATCTAGGGCCTATGGAACCAGGGTGATGACCATGGATTGGGGTAGAGCTCATGTATTGGCTTTTGCCCATGTGCTAATTGTTTTTTTGCCCTGACCATCTTTTGCATTTTGTGGTACAATTTCCTGTTAAATGTGGCCAATTATGTTTTTTTCTTTTTATTTTAACTGCTTCAACCTCCAGAGCATCATTCTATGCTTGATCCAAGGTGGGGGCAAGGGGATAGGGAGGTTGGCCCTATGTGGACCCAGAATGGAAATGTGGATGCAGGTGGGAGATATGATGAATGGGGGTATAGTGAGTGGAAAGGGAGTAATATATGTGGATAAAGGAGTGGGACATGTTGACCACTACGTGTCAACTACCCATAGCAGTACACCCCTTTTTTCGCAAAAGGGATAGTGCTTGATCGACATGTCTGTGCCATTCGACTATCATCATCAGCTCGATTATGATTTTTTGTAAACCTAGTCTGCATGAGTAAATTGTAAATAATCCTAGCAGATCTGTGTCATGTATGTAAATTGCCTAGGTAAACCTGATTTTCTAGTGATAATCTACGTTCTGGAAGGCTTTTTGTCTCACTGACCCATGGTCGGCAGAGTTTTCCTTCAGCCTAATCCCAAAGCCGGAATGGATTTTTTCATTAGAATCTTAGGGAAATCCTAGTATGCTAGGTCGAGTCCATGTAAAAGTGATTTGGGAATAGTCCTAACTATTTGGTTAGGCTATTTTATTACAAATTGCTCGATCTGCTAGATTATATTTGTGTCGCAGAACTGGGTGGTCTATGAGGGTCAATGTCAAATGGGTTTCCCCCTTGAGATGTAAAAATGTAAAAATCATGATGTAAAATGTCTTGGGGGCTAGAAAAATAATTAAATCCCTCATAAGTCCTAGGTCCTAGGTAATTTTTTCCAAAGGCTAAGTTCAAGGGTCCAAAAAAAAAAAAAAAAAAAATTTTAAAATAAATTAAAATAATAAATAATAAAAGTCAAAGTTTTGAGGAAATAATGCAAATTTTAATTTTTAAATATATTAAAATGCATTTAAAAATTTGACGGATGAGATTAAAATTTTTTTTGATCCTCATCGACGGTCGAGATCACTTTGACATGGATCACTCGAACTAGCCGTTGGGAAATTTTTCTTTAAATAGGGTGTCAGGGGTCATTTGAGATCATTCGATCTGTGAGTCTTGTGCTAAAGAAAGCTCTCTTGTAGTCATTTTTCATGTGCAATAAAGAAAGACTTTGGGGTTGAAATCTTGGTGGTGTTACTCTTCTGGAAATGCTGTAAGATGTTTTATTACTGTGCATGATTTTTAATTTCAGCCATTGATGATAGCTTTATGAGGAGTGATTTTAAACACAGGTATCTTGTTTAATTGCTAGGGTTTGGATGATAGTTAGATCTCTGGATATGATGGCAGGTATCTCCATTAGATCTGGATTTTAGTATTGTTTTCTCCCTCTTTGTTAATGGTTGAAGTAAGCTGTGCAAGAAAATCTTGATTTTGAAGATTAACGGGCGTTTGGGGAAGTTCTTGGCTGAACCAACCATCTCCCATAAAGCATTTTCTAAAGAGTCCAGCGAATTTTGATCTCGGGCTTATCATTTGAAATTTTCTTGTGAATGCATGAATGTTTTTTTGAAGCATCTCATGTTAAATTTAAATTCTGAAGATATTTCTGTGGCATACTGATAAAATTTGGCGATTTAGAGCCTTTAAACTGTGAATATTGTAATTATTTAGCCGGTTTTAGGGTTTTTAGTTTTGTTTCTTGCATGTTTTGTTTTTGGGTGCTTGTTTTCGTCATTGCAGGTTGCAGATCTGAAGGTGAAATTCAATATTGAAGTTAGAACTAGGCCCTGGAGGGTAAGATCCGGCCTCAGGTTCAACTCTGGTAGGAAAATTTACTTCAAATCTGGAAATTTATTGCAGGGTTTTCATCAGAAGCAAAGGGAGTTAAAATTTTTAAGGTTTCTGAAGAGGTTCAAGGCTGTCCAAGCCATACCACTCCTCTGCGTGAAGTTCCTTCTCCATCATCGCTCAGCTCTCCCTTCAAAGCCTGTGACTATCCGCATCTCATCAATTTGCAAGAATCAAAATTTATCTCACGTAGCCTATCCCCGCAGCGATCGCCTGACGCTAGTTTTTTCATCCCCTCTGTCGCGCAAGTTCTTCTCTGTTCCTCCTATCCCTCAAGTTTTCCGCAGCTCTCATCGTTCAACCTCCTCCAGCTTTGTCGCCGTTGCCAAATCCCCACACCTCCAAACGAAATTTAAAAATAAAAATAAAAATAAAAAATCTGTGGCTCGTTGTGTCTATTTTCTTTCCTTTGCTCCATGCTGTCTCTCCTTGGCAGCGTTTTAGCTCCAATCCACAACTTTGTCACCGTCGCACGCATCCCTTTCTCCTCTCCTGCGCGTGAATTGTCTGGCCATCATGCTCTTCTCCTCACGCTGCTAAACCCTCATCATAGTCTCTTTCTGCCTGTGTATGATCCACCATCCCTATTCCATAAACCTGTACGCTATCTCCTCTTTCTCTCAGACTCTCCACGCAAACCTGCAAGTTGCTCATCAAACTCGCTATGCTGTTTCACACTGCCAATCCGCTGCCCACCTGTGTGCTGCGTGTTGCCTCTCTGCTACAAACTCGTCGAGTGTCATCCCTTTCTGCTGCCGTCCACCTTCACGCGCTGCCTCTTCCGGCTTCTCCAAACGTTGCCCACATGTTTTCCCTCCCATCCTCGGCCTTCAAATCGACCCCGTAGGTCCATCATTCCTCCTTCCATACGTTGGTAGCCTTTCCTTCTCGTGTCCCTACAATGAGCGTCTCCACGTATTCTCCCTTCAGCTTCTCATTCAGCAAAGCCGTCGACTTGCACAACTGTAAACAGCAAGCAAATCCAGACATTCGATATTCTTTTTTTTGTATAGTTAAGGTTAGCATAGTTAGAAATCATGTGATTTCTTAGGTTAGTGTATCCCTTTTTTTTAGTTAGAATTATAATTTTTGTCTAAGTTTTTAGATTTATTTATTTCATTTCAATTTTGTTTTATTTGAATTTTTGATTTAAAAAAAAAATTTGAAATTTAAAATTCAATTTTCATTTGATTTAGATTAGATTTTGGCTAGGTTTTGATTTTAGATATTTAGATTTTTAATTTTAACTTTGGATATAAATGATTTTAGTTTTGTTTTATTTTTTTACTTTAGAAATAATATCAAAAAATTGTTAAAAAAGAAAAAAAAAAGATAGAAAAGGCATAAAAAAAAGTTTCTTTTAGGTTTTATTGATTAGGCTTTAGTTTAGATTATATTTTAATTTTAGTTTTGTTATATTTTAATTTTAAACTTAGAACTTTATATCATAAAAAAAAAAATAGTTTTGGTTTGGTCTTATTTTAGATTTTAGTTTTTATTTTATTAAAAATAAAAAATTTTGAAATATTTTGTCACATTTAGTCTTGGGATATTCACCTAAGAATTTGCCGCTTTACAATTTTGGGTGTATCCTTTTCACTAAGGCTAAAAGATTTTAAATGTGGAATTAATGTTTGTCATTTTTATATAGTCAAACGCACTTAAATTTTATTTAAAGATTAGCTATAGGAAAGTGGTATCTGGTTAGCATTTAAATTTAATGGTTATTTAAAGCATTTGATCTTTTGAAGTTTAATTGCTAAATTTTTGTGCATCTACTGAATATCGCTTGAATGTTTTAATGCTCATGGCATGCTAGATATTTCAGTAAATATTTTCAAGCAATCGTTGAAAGATTTGTTCGTATTTATATTTCTTAAGCAGTGAATCAAATATTCGATTTCCACTTCATCTCGCAAAGGCACTGGTACTAAACATAACAAGATCTAATCAAGGTTTAAAATCAATCAAGTGCTTGTTTCCCTCGTTGTGTCTCCCAAGCCAGCTGACTGCCAGTTGGTCTTCTTTTATCCCATAGGGTCTACCCCCCTTAGCTTAGGGAGACGGCTTAAACGGAGAGATCAAGGATCAGAGTGACAACCCCCAGTTTGAGCATTGTCGTGGTGCCTAGACACTTTGCGTGACAACATTTTTTGGCGTCGTTGCCAGGGATAGAGTTTTTTCTGTCCTTGGTTTCCTCGACATTCGTCTCGTTTCTTTCCTCTCGTCCTTTCTTGTTCTTAGCTCTCTCCTTTCGAGTTTTTTCCCTGTTATATTCTTTGTCCTGGTGGCAACTCCACTTCATATATCCTCTACAAGAGTGTATACTAGAAGACATCCAAGTAGTTTGGTTAATCCTGCTCCTGATCCTGAAAGGGCTCAGAGGGTACGATTACACAAACTCTCTTCTCGTACACTTCTTGTTAACCTCGGACAAGAAGCCCTCTCTGATATCCACTTGCTCTTTACTAGCCCGGTTGAACACAACATCATGGACATAGTCACCCTATGTAACTTTGCTAACATTCAGGGTTATCCCACTGATATTCTTAAGCATGGGATGGATAAATTGCCGCTGTTTCAAGGAGATAATGCAATTAGTGCTAATTCACATTTGAAAGCTTTTAGTTCATGGCTGGGGATGTACACAAGGGTTTCTGATTTTAATCATGAAGATGTTAAAATGACCCTTTTTGTTCTGACCTTGGAGGGTGATGCTTTAGATTGGTTTACGGAAAAGCCTCAATATTCATTTGATTCCTTACAATCGATTGTTAATGCCTTTAAGGAAAAGTATGGAGATAAGAGAGAAGGAAGACACCTCGTGAAAGCTATCACCATAATAAAAAAGACAGAGAATGAAACCGCTGAAGGATTTAGTAAAAGGTTTAATGATATTATCAAAGAGTTATCTCAAGATTATAAACCTACCGACAAATCTCTTCGACATTTTTATATTGACGCCTTTAGCCCTGAGCCTTCCTATGAGTTGAGACGCGCTAAACTTCATGATTATAGGGATTGCCAAGCCTTACTAGTAGAACTTGAAAAGGACAAGGCAACACCTGGGAAGTCTGAGATCCCAGGTTCCGATAGGGCTGCTACGAAAATAAAAGAACCTAAAGGAAAAGCGGTTCAAGAACCTGATAGCGAGCTTGTTCAGAAATTTCTCCAGAAGATCGAAAGCATGGAAATTAATCAAGCGAAATTAACATCTAACCATGCTAAGGAGATAACTACTTTGCAATATAGGTTGGTCCAAATGGAAAGAATGCAAACGCAAAATTTCTAGCCTAGAAATAATATTAATAATCGAAACAATAATTGGCAAAAGAAGGGTCAATCTAGTGAGCAAAGACCTCCTAATCCGCTTACTAATTTGGTCAGTGATACTCCGCCTTACTGTTGGGTTTGTGATGCTCTTCATGAGGAGGCTACTTTTCCCATCGTTAGAAGAATTTTGGATAATGGAATGTTTGGGGCAGGTGATCAAATAAATGTAGTGGGTAACGAGTTTCCTTTGTCTATGAACGATTGGATGGAGATTAAGGAAAATAGTTGAGACGTTATATGCCCCTTGTCAACTTTTGGTATAAATAATCTTGGAAATGAAAATGATATTTTGGCTAGGTTATATGGCGAAAAACCCTCTCCAGAGCAAGTCATGGAAATTGCTAGAGACAAAGGTTTGACTTATCAGAGAAGAGATAAAGATCAGAGCGGGAATCCCATTCTCCCTCGAACTTTTAATCCAAGTTTAAACTCTGGATTAGATGTTGATTTGGGAAGTTGGTTTAACAATGCGAAAATCTGGGTTCCTGTCTGATCTGATAATCACCCTATGAGTGACATCAGTTTGAATATTTATTGAACAAAGGTATTACAGACTCATGTGCTGGTGTGTGTTCTGTGTTATTGAAGCAATGGATTGATCAGATTGCCAATACACAGACAATAAGATGGAAAGACAACAGATAAATATAGTAAGCAACACAAAGACACAAGCAATTTTAGTAAGGAGTTCACCCTATTCTCCAGGGCTACGTCTCCGGTCCAGCTTTCAGTGGTGGCCTTGTTTTATTGTGTCTTTGAGCAGAGAAATTACAATACAGGGACTCAATGTGAGTTCACCTGAAGCAGTTTTTGCTTGGCAGGGTGGTCCTTGGATTCCCCAAGCCACTGGAGTGCACAGACTCTTGTTCTTCCTAGCAGCTCTGTGACCTTCTGGTCTATAGTGGAAAGAGCCAAATATGATGCTCAATTCGGACAGATTCCTCTGTGGGATGGCTTGAATCTTCAAGCTCTGTGCTCGATGCTGCTACTGGTCAGCTCGACCCTCTGTCTCTTCTGCTTTGCTTTGCTGTTCTCTGTGTTCAATCCTCCTCTCAGGGTTCACTATTCCACTTCTTCGTCTCTCGACTCTTTGTGTGTCTAACTTCGCTTGATTCCACTGTGTCTGTTCATGGGTTTAGCCATTCGACCCCTATGCCTGTTCGGTTCCTCTTCCGCCTGTCGATTCACCTTTTGTAGCTGCGCTTGGAGTTCCCTGTTCGGCGTCAACATGAACGCTCAGGGAGTGGCTAGCCTGCTTGTCGGTTCATTTCTTCAGTTACGTCGTGGATGCGTTCTTCCTCCACCGTGGCGGTCAAACAGATTCCAAATCCTTCTAAAACGCAGTGTATTCCTTCGTCGATTCCGCTTCCTCCATCGGGCGCAATCTCAGCCATCCGATCTAGGTCCGCCAGATCCAACGTTATACGCATGTCCCGCGTGGTTGACTTGCTCGACTGATAGCGCGCGATCAACGACAGTTTTCTCTCACCTCCCGGCCACGCATTGATCGCTGAGTGGGATCGCTCTGCTTTTGTCCAAACCTCTTACCGTTTGAGGGCACCCCGATCAATACGCTGGTTTTCTAGAGCGCGGGTCCCAGGGGCTACTTTGACCTCCTATGCAGTCTCCATGGGCCTCGGTCAACGCGCTTTGACTGAGGTCCTCGTTGTTCCATGCTAGCTGCCATTGCCACTGGTTTAGGGTGTTTTTGATCACTGTTTTGGAATTCTTTAGAGATTTGTCCTGACCTGATACAATCATGGTTCTTTGACAGTCTTTTATGGATCCAATTCTAATCACGGCCTTCCCACTGAAAAAGCTTTTGGACCACCAAAAGTTGGTTTTCAATCATCGATTAAGTGAGGGTATTGCTTTCTCACTTGTCCAATCTTAATCCACTTCGTACTGCTCGGCTTTGAACCTCTGAGCCCAATCCTGAGGTATTCCACATCTCCCTTGCGCGTTGTCCTTACCTTCCTGTCCAACACTGTGTCTTCCTTCAATTCATTAAGATATTCAGGTAGCAGGTCCAACAGAAGGCAATTGACTCTGCTCTTCAGGGTCCTCAACCATTGAAGGTTCAAACAGCCTCAAGCAATCTGCATTTACGATTGAGTAGATGTGCATGTAAGTTGGTAGATCAAGGCAAAAGGCATTTTCACCAATCTGTTCAAGTATCCTGAAGGGTCCATAACTGATAAGTTTTAGCTTTTCACCTTCACCTTGCCTCCTGTCCTTGTTGATATACAACCAGACTTGGTCTCCAACTTGAAAACTATGCTCCATCCGATGCTTATCATGCCTAGCCTTGTACTTGGCCTGGCTCTTTTCCAGCTATTCCTGTACTGCCTGGTGGATCTCCTAGATCTATTCAATGAACCTAGTTTCTTTGTCCACATCACTGTGTCCATCAACCATGGTATCTTTACCAAAGACAAAATCCAAAGGAGACCTTGGTGTGAAACTGAAACAGGTCTCAAAAGGAGATCTCTATGTAGAAGAGTGTCTGGCTCTATTGTAAGCATGCTGCATATAGCACAAGTGTTCATCCCAAAGCTTAGGATGTTTGTTGCAACATCCTCTCAATAACTGGATCACTATCCTGTTAACTACTTCTGCCTGGCCATCTGTTTGTGGATGAAAAGCTGTGCTTTTCTTTAATTTGGTGTCCATTAGTTCCCACAGATTTGACCAAAACTTCCCCACAAATCGGGTGTCTCGATCAGATATAATGGAGGTGGGTAATCCAAAATGAACCCATACATGTTCAAAGAACAATTTTGCAGTTTGTTCAGCTGTAATCTGTTTACTACAAGGTATCAAAATACACATTTTGCTGAACCTATCCACAACAACATATAGATAATCATGACCTTTCCTAGATTTAGGTAGTCCTCCGACAAAATCCATGGAAATGCTTTCCCAAGGGTGAGAAGGAACTGGAAATGGAGTGTACAAGCCTAGTTTTTTGTTGCTGGGCTTGCTTTTCGCACACATAGCACATCCCTTTACATATCTAGAAACTGTCTCACTCATTCTCGACCAATAGTAGAACCTTTGCAGCTGTGCAACTGTTTTACTTACCCCAAAATGACCTGATAGCAGAGAAGTGTGTGCTTCCCTAATTATCTTTACTCTCTCAGTTTGTGGAATGCAGAGTTTCCCATAATGGTATAAGAGTCGGTCCTTCATGTGATAGTCCAATTCTTCTATTCTTTTGCCTTGACTCAAAGTTGCATATACATCTTTGAAGTCCATATCCTGAGCATACTGTTCTATGTAGTTTTCATGCAGCACAAAATTATACTTAAGTATGGTAGATGCATTTATAATGGGTCTAGATAACATGTCTGCAACCTTGTTATGTATGCCCTTTTTATATCTGATGACTAAATGAAACTGTTGTAGGAAACCCATCCATCTGTAATGTCTTGATTGCTGCAATTTAGTTTGGGAGTGTAAGTATTGAAGTGGTTGATGATCAATGTGCATTACTGTTTCTTTGCCCATTAAGTAATGTTTCCACTTTTTCACACTCTGAACTAATGCATACAATTCTTTATCATATGTAGGATAATTAACTACTGCAGGATTACAAGTCTCAGAATGATAACATATGGGTTTACCGTGTTGTGTCAACACTGCTCCCATGGCATAGTCACTGGCATCAGTTTGGATCTCAAATGGTCTTTGTAGATCTGGCAGTGCTAGTACTGGTGCTGTACTAATCTTTTCTTTCAAGGTGTCGAAGGCTTTCTGTTGTTTGCCTCCCCACTGAAACACCTTGTTCAATCCTGTCAAAGCATGTAAGGGCGCTGCAATTGAGGAGAATTTCGAAATGAACTTCCTCCAACATTGTGCTGCTCCTAAGAAACTTCTCACTTCTGTAGCAAACTGGGGTTTAGGCCATTTCACAATGACTGCCACTTTAGAGGGATCTATTTTCAATTCACCTCCCCCTACTATATGACCCAAATAATTTAGAGAGGTTTTGCCAAATTCACATTTGGAGAGTTTAACATATCTCTTCTCAAAACATCTAATGTCTTCTTAACATGCTTTAAATGTTCTTCCCACGTTTTACTAAAAATCAGAATGTCATCCAGATACACAATAACAAAATCATCAAGAAAAAGTTTGAGTACATCATTCGTTAATCTCATGAAAGTAGCAGGAGCATTAGCTAGGCCAAAAGGCATAACAAGCCATTCATACAATCCCTGCTTTGTTTTGAAAGCAGTCTTCCATGCATCTTGCTCTGCAACTCTGACCTGATGGTATCCACTGTGCAAATCCAGCTTGGTGAAATAAACAGCTTCCTCAATTGATCTAAAAGATCATCTATGTGAGGAAGGGGATAACGATTTTTGATTGTTATCTTATTCAGTGCTCGGTAGTCAATGCACATTCTCCACAAGCCATCTTTCTTTCTTACCAAGACGATGGGTGATCCACATGGTGATGTGCTAGGCCTGATGAACCCTTTTTCGAGCAACTCCTGCACTTGCTTCTTGATTTCATCATTCTCTAAAGTAGAGAACCTGTACATCCCAATGTTAGGCAAAGGAATATCTTGCTGCAAAATAATATCATGTACTATTCCCTTTTTGGGTGGCAGACCTTTAGGTTCTTGAAATAAGACATCATACTCTGAAACAATCTTTTCTATATCAGCTTGCTAATCAGCATTACAACCCCCAAATACATTGGTTTTATCATATTTCTTTTCCTTTACAACCATTAGTAAGAATTGTTTGCATGAATTTATCATTCTTTCCATCTGTCCTGAATTGATGAGAGTATAGTTATTCTCGAGCTTATGAGCCCTTACAAAGTATTCGATTCCATCTTTAACAAGTAGATACTTGTTCTCAGCTCTATAGAAAATAGTTTTTCTATCATACAAGTAGGGACTTCCTAAAACAATTCCACATATATCCAAAGGAATTACATCTAACTCAACCTCATCTACAAATGCTGACCCAAAAGAAACTTGAGTTTGCACTGTCTAGTCACTTGTAGTTGTGCTTTATCATTCAACCATCCTAATGGGTATGGCTTCTTATGAGGTGTAGTTGCTAATCCCAATTTCTTTACAATTGCTTCAGAAATCAGATTTACTTGTGAGCCACTATCAAACAAAGTGTCAATCTTTTGATTTTTGGAAATAACTCGAATATGGAAAAGCTCATGTCTTTTTCTCTCATGTTCTTCATCAATAACAGATTGAGCAGAATTACTAGTAGTTGCTTTAGAATTCTTACCTTTTATACCTGTGGCTCAATGATTGTTTCATCTCCCGAGTCTGACCCCAAATCTTTTTGAATAGCTGCAACAGTCTTCTTCTTCTTGCCCTCAGACTTCTTAGGTCTCAGCTCTAGATGCAGAATCCAACAGTGCTCATCATCATGCCCCTCCTTTTTACAGTGGGTGCATGAAGCTATTCCTTTTTGTGCAGTGTTAGCCTTCCTTGCTTTCCACTTCTGCTTCCTTTTCTCCTTGCTCTTGCTTACAGTGGGTTGGGATGGTCCCCCAACTTCTAGATTTCCATTCTTTCCTCTAGATTCTAGATGAGTAGCTTGTATAGATACCTCATCTATACTAGTGGGATTAAACATGAGGATAATATAACTCATGTAGCTGTGTAGACCACCAATGTACTTCAAAAGAGTCTCTGGTGAGTCTAATGAGATACCCAACATCAATGCTCTTTTTCTGAACTCTTGAGTATACCCTTGCACACTTTTCCCCTTCAACTGCCGAAGAGTTTGCCAACTCATCATGGCTTGTTGCATGTAGGCCAATGGATAGAACTACTTTTGGATTGCAGCAACAAATTCACTCCAGACAGAGATGGTGTTACCATGTCTTTTCATATCAGCTTAGGTTCTGCCTTCCCACCAAACCAAGGTAGTGCCTCCTAGGCATAGGCTTGCCAGCTGAATCTTACTCTTGTCTGAGTCTATGTTCTGTACTCTGCAATACACATCAATTTGTCTAATCCAATTGTCCAACTTTTCAGCATTTAGCTTTCCATCATATATAGGCAAATCAAATTTAACATCTAACTTAATCAAAGACGATTTCTTATTATGCACAGGGCTATTAGGAGGTGTGAGAAATCTTTCTTCTTTCCCCTTTTCTTTGGAGTGGTTTTGGGAATGAGATTCATCTTCTTCTTTATCTTGTTTAGAGCCTGATGAATCTTCATCCTTATGCTTTCTAAAGTACCTATACATTTCTTCTACCATAGACTTTATAGCTAGGAAACTTTCTATGAATTGAGGGTCTAGCCCTATAGAACCTTCCTCTGACATTGTCTTCCGAGAATAGACTCTCCCAATTTTAGGATTAGTTTCCACCAACTATCCTTCTCCTAATTTGAGCTTTGATCTAGTGAGCATTCACAGCTAAACCAACACAAGCTTGTCTAACCTTACAGCCTAGAGCTCTGATACCACTTGATCTGATAATCACTCTATGAGTACCATCAGTTAAAGATTTATTAAAACAAAAGGTATTACAGACTCATGTGCTGGTGTGTGTTCTGTGTTATATAAGCAACATATCGGTTAGATTGCCAATACACAGACATTTAAATGGAAAGACAATAGAGAAATACAGTAAGCAACACAAAGACACAAACAATTTTAATAAGTAGTTCACCCTAGTCTCCAGGGCTACATCTCCGGTCCAGCTTCAGTGGAGTTCTCCTGAAACAGGTTTTCTTGGCAGGGTGGTTCTTGGATTCCCCAAGCCACTCAGAGTACACAAAATCTTTTTCTTCCTACCAACTCTGTGACCCTTGATTTACAGTGGAAAGAGCCAACTATGATGCTCAATCCAGACAGATTCCTCTATGGGAAGGTTTGAATCTTCAAGCTCTCTGGTGCTCGATGCTGCCTGTGGTTAGCTCGACCCTCTGTCTCCCTTCTTGGCTTTACTGTTCTCTGTGTTCAGTCCTCCTCTCAGGGTTCACTGTTCACTGTCTTTCTTGGTCTCTCGGACTCCTCTCTATTCATCCTAATTCGACTGTCTGTGTTCATGGCTTTAGCCATTCGATCCTCATGCCTGTTTGGTTCCTCTCCCGCCTGCGTGCTGGGAGTTCCCTGTTTGGCGTCAGCATGAACGCTCGGGAAGTAGCCATGTGTCCCCATTGGAACAACGCCAGCCTGCTCGTCGATTCATTTCTTCCGTTACGTCGTGTATGCGTTCTTTCTCCACCATGGCGGTCAAACGGATTAAAAATCCCTTTAGAACGCGACTTAATTTTCTGTCTATTCCGCTTCTTTCCATCAGGCGCAATCTCAGCCATCCGATCTGGGCTCCTCCAGATCCAACGTCATACGCACGTCGACCGTGGTTGACTTTCTCGACTGATAAGGCGCGATCACGACGGTTTTCCTCTCACCTCTGCTGCCATGCGTTGATCGCCGAGTGTGATCGCTCCGCTTTCTCCAAAACCTTTTACCGTTCAAGGGCGCCCCGATCAATACCACCGGTTTTCCAGAGCGTGGGTCCCACCTTTTTCCTTTAGCGCTTTTTGTTTCTCTGCCCGTGGTTCTCCGGCTCCCAACGCGACCGAGTGCTTAAGGATTTTCTACTTTAGCCTTGTTTGCCCAGCGATGTGCGATTAGCGCTAAGCGCTAATCGCCTCCTTTTCCCGATCCGGGGATCCCAGGGGCCGTTTTGGCCTCCTGCACAGTCTCCATGGGCCTCGGTCAGTGCGCTTTGACCGAGGTCCTCGTCGTTCGATGTTGGCGGCCATTGCCACTGGTTCAAGGCATTTTTTATCACTGTTTTGGAATTTTCAAAGATTTGTTCGACCTGATTTAGTCATGGTTCTTTGACAGTCGTTTATGGATCCGATTCGGATCATGGGTGATGCATCAAACTTTGTTGCATGGAAAGTCAGATTGGAGATCATAGTTGACAACAATGATGTGCTGGAATACATACAAGGAAGGATGCCCGAGCCTCCAGAAAATGCCTCTGCTTCCCTCAAGAACAGGTACAAGAAAGGTGAGTCCAAATAAAATCAAATTATAGCTGATGGTTTACAAGATCATTTAGTTACATATGTTGGGAATTTAAGAAAGTCTAAAGATATGTATGACAAGATAACCAACATGTATGAAATCAACAACTTGAATGAGATCACCACCTTGAAAGATAAACTCAAGGAAAATAAGATGAACAAAGGAGAAGCTATTCAATCCTACATTATGAGGATCTCTCACCTAAGAGATCAATTGCAGATAACTGGAGAAAATGTGCCTGACAGGGAGCTAGTAGCTGTGACTCTTAGAGGTCTCACTCGTATTTGGGAAACCTTCATTAATACGATTAACAACAACAATGTCCTTACGACATTTGATGAAATGGTTGGGAATTTCACTCAAGAAGAATCGAGGATGAAAGCAAGAGGAAGGATTGAAAAGCATGAAGAGGGAGAGCCCGCTGCATATATCACTCATGAAAAAAGGAAGAAGGCAAAAGGAGGTCCATCAAGGAATCCACATTCTCAAAATACAAAAGGAAGGAATGAAAAATCGTTATCTCATATTTAATGCTTCAATTGTCACGAAACTAGTCGTTATGCTCGTGACCGCCTCGAAAGGAGAGAAAGACCACGTTACAACACTAGAGGAAACTACAATAACAAAAGAATAAAATATTATCAAAGAAAGAACCATGATAGAAGCTACGGAAGAAAAATAAGAGACTCCTCAAACGACCATGAAGAAAATCATCCTCCTCAAAAGTGTTGAAGGAAATGTAACTAGGTTCGGTCTTCATAAATGTACTTTTGATATTTGTACTTATTCAAGAAAAGAAATATTATTTTTATAATTCATGTCAATGAGTTTCTTGCTCATTAAAATAGGTCTCGCACATGGAAAAGTGCTATAGGTGAGTCAAATAATCAAAAGGAAATGTTGAAGGCCTTAAGGGCATGTTACACCATGTATAAATATATATTAAAGTCAAAGGGAAATCCTCCAAGCAAAATCAAGTCTACTCCTATGCAATGGCACCATCAAAAATTTCCTTCAAGCATGCTACACCACCATGGAAACTATCCGAAGTCTGCTCAAAAAATCAACCTCCTAGCAGTCCTCAAGTTGGCCTACAAACAGTTGACAAGTCGGCCTAAATGGAGGGACAAACCTCTATATATAGAGGTTATCCACTCCTCCATAACGTACTCAATGAGATCTAAAATATGTGAAGGGAAAAAGGAAGAAAGAGAAAAGGAAGAGGGTCTCCAAGGGTAGCGAAGAGGAAGGGTATACCATTGAAGTCAAGGGGTTTGTTCTAGGGCTATTGCAGTCACACATGCGAGGAAAGTAGAGGGTTTCCCCTGCGGCTGGGGTAACAAAAACCCATAGACACTCATCTATCTTTGTTTGGGGCTATGACTTGGTCTACAAGGCCTCCTACTCTAGCGTGGAAGAAAGACACTCAAGCAAAGGAGAGAAGAGCATATAACACCTAGTAATCCTCCCACGCATGTAAGAAACTAGGGCAACATAACAACATAACAATTATACATTCAAGAAGGATCTTGGTTGGTCAAAGTTGAAGTATACTTGAGAAAGGGATAGAAGAGGAACACATCATCTAGAAGACTCACTCAAAGAAGGTCTATCTCTAAACAATTATCATAGTAAGAGAATGAAGTGCCAGAAGAAGGAGGATGAAGTGCTGAGATATAAGGTGCAGAAAGGAAGGAAGACTTGACTTGTGCTTGGAGGATATTCTTGTCAGGGGTCTATGGTTTGGCATTGATCAATAGAATATTCAATAAGAGAAATTCACGGAAGGGTTTTCCTTTCAAGGGAAGAGAGGTTTTGGCCTTGGCAGAGAGCCAACATCTTGTGTTCTTGTTTTTATTTTTTGGTAGCAGTTTGATGAAATACACACATATGCATTAATAATCATAATAAAAATATTAAGCTAACAAGAAAAAATAAAAATACTCCACAAATTGTTATGAAGTAATGACGAATCGCACTATACCACTTTGCCCTAGATTCTTCAACATGGTATCAGAGCTAAGGTGACACATCAAGGAAAGGGCAACTCAAGAACACTCATCAAAGGGAAGCATATACAAAGTTGAAGCATCAAGCCTAGAAGTCTCAATCAATTCAAGGATAACAAGGGTCTACAATACATCATTCATCAAGGAGGTCTACAAAACTAGAAGGAGAACCTTACATAAAGACACCTACAAAGAAGAGCAGATTGAAGCAAGACCTACACCAAGCTACAAGTCATCAAGCAAATATCATTATCAAGCAAGCCCACTTGGAGAAGGCAACTTGAGGAACATCAAGATCCAAGGAAGGCAAGTCATCAAGTCTCCAAAGAGGAAGAATATCCAATACATCTCGAAATCTATCAAGTAAGTACATGTCCCCTTCTGAATATACATCAATGTCTTTTTGCAAGGAAAACAATAAATTGGTAGGTACCAATAACTTTCTTGCATGGAAGAAGAGGACTAATCTACTGTTCAAGGATAATGTGTAGTACACCTAGGGGGGATAGTAAGGGGTACAGAGGTAGGTACCCAAGGGAATAATGTAATAATGTGATGGGCCATAGTTAATAAATAAAGTGGTTAACCCGCATCATGTAAGGGACCACAAGTAGTTAGGAATAATGTGATAATCCCATTGTATTAGATACATGGTATTGAAAGACCCAGGGTATTGTATGTATGAAGCCTATATAGAGGCTAGTGACTGCCCATGGAGAGATGTAAATGATTATTGTATTGGCAAGCATATGGATTGTGGAGTGTTCTCCTTCCTTAAGGAGAACACTCCACAAGCCATATGTTTTCCAATACAACAATCTTTGACATATCTCCATGGGGAGTCTCTAGCCTCTATATAGGCTTCATACATACAATACCTTGGGTCATTACCATGGGTCCTTCAATACCATGTATTTAATACAATGGGCTTATCACATTATTCCTAACTACTTGTGGTCCCTTACATGATGCGGGTTAACCACTTTATTTATTAACTATGACCCATCACATTATTACATTATTCCCTTGGGTGCCTCCCTCTGTACCCCATACTATACCCTCTAGGTATACTACATTCCACTCCCCTTAAACATGTTTCGTCCCCAAAATGTAAGAAGAACAAAAATAATAAGATCTACTCAAAAGAGTAGTCCATTGGTACCATGCACATGCATCTATCCATCCAAGAGAAAGGTGAACTCTCGATTTAGCCGGTGCCTCACTCGTTTGAGATGGAAGTTGAACCTAGAAGCTATTCTGTGTTGATGTGTTGTGGGTGGATCGTTGCACCACTCTATCATTCATCCTGGGGTTTTTTTCCTTGTTGCTAATTCGTTGCCACATTGTTGGTTATTGTCTCGTTGGGTCATGTGGGTGGTGATATGCTGAAGCTTTAACTGATGGAATATCTTTCGTGAATTCCTCTACTATTGGTGCCTAACTGGTGTCTGGTGTTTTTTCTGGTACCTGGTTTGATGTTTGTGTTTGGTTGTCGACCATAAAATTCTCATCATCTGATGTGTCAGTGTCATTAGAGCTTTGTGCTTCTGCTTCCATAGTCTCTGCTTGGGTCTTTATAGAAATATCTTGCAATGTAATTTTCTTTTTATACTAGAGCTTCATGAATTTCTTCTACACATTAATATTGATAGTACCCACAGATTCCATCCAAGAATATACCAAAACAACATCCATATTATCCATATCTAAAATATAAAAATCAAAATGCAACACACACTTATCCATAGAAAGCTTCAAATATTTATAAATTTGAACATCCTCATTATCAACCTGTGACTTTGCAATATGTTTTGCTGAAACTTGTAAATTTTTTGCCACATTAACATTGATTAAATTATACTTGCAACTATGATTGGTAGACACAATGATCTTCTCCTTCTGAATACATCCATCAATCTCTAATAAGGGGATACCAACAGAAAATAACCCTTTAGGTTTTCTGGTTTCCTTCTTTCCAGTATGAGACCATTTGTCCAAAAAACGTTTTTCAATTTCGTCAGCACGACATAACTTCAGAATCTCACTGTCAAGTGATTTCCACCACTCACATTTCAAATAATACCCTATGAAGTCCTTCCAACATGATGGGCAGTCACATTTCTGATATTCTATAAAATATTCAATAGTCGGCCCATCATCTTTTCCTGTAAAAAACATTTTGCTAGAAGCCATGAAAACGGTTTTGAAAAAAATCACTAAGGTAAAAATTTAAAATGGATACAAATTTATCAATATGGCTAAGAATCCTTATTATAACCTGTTTTTGGAAATGGAACAACCATTCTGCATCTCCTTGTGTGGTAGAAATCCCGATCTAGGTAGTCAGGAATTTTAGATTCGCGTTGCATGGGTCCCACCGTCACAAAAAATTATGAAAAAAGAGTTGATTTTAAATCAGTGATATCTCCCTCATCTGGACTCCAATTCAACCGATTTTTTTTTTTTCAAATTGGGTAATTTTTCAAGAGGATCTCAAATCTGAAATTATTTTCTGAAAATTATCAACAAAACTGCAAAAATTGATTGCAGATCCGCCGTCCTCGAATTGTTGTTAGAAACATTTCTACAACACAGTTGATTTTTAAATCAGCGATATCTCCCTCATGTGGACTCCAATTTTGCCGATTTTTTTTTGAATTTGGGTATTTTTTCACAAATATTCTAGATTGGTAGATTTTGTTTTGCAAATTTTGCACCAGAAGTTTCAAATCTGATTTGTAAACTCGACGCCCGAAAAAATTCCTATAAAAAAAAAAATCTTTTCGCTTTTCCCAAGAAAGTGCTCAGATACCACTTGTAATAAATCTGACCTGCAAATGTATGAAAATAAAAATATACCCATAAATAACAGGATAGAAATAGATAAACTTTAGATCTTTATTAATATCAAAACCCTTGAGGTAGGGTAACACCATACAATCACTACTTAAGGAAGGAGAACACTCCACGAGCCATATGTTTGCCAATACAATAATCCTTTACATCTCTCCGTGGGGAGTCTCTAGCCTCTATATAAGCTTCATACATACAATACCCTGGGTCATTACCATGGGTCTTTCAATTCCATGTATCTAATACAATGGGCTTATCACATTATTCCTAACTACTTGTTGTCCCTTACATGATGCGGGTTAACAACTCTATTTATTAACTATGGTCCATCACATTATTACATTATTCCCTTGGGTACCTCCCTCTGTACCCCATACTATCCCCCCTAGGTATACTACAATGTCTTCCAACGCATTGGATCTGCCTTCATGTAGATCGATAAACTCCTAGGGCACATTACTGCAACTCAGAAGTGGCCTTCAAACCTTCGCAAAGGCTCACGATCAGTCCTTTTGGACCTTTAACAGTCGATTCACCTACTTACGCACATCAGAGAGCAATCCTAAATTGAAGTTCGCGTAAATATCTTAGTTCGCTAGAAAACATAAGAGAAATCACCAAAATATTTGTGGAAGTGGCTAAGCATTCATTTCATATATTATCAAGATAAATTCAATACAGTCGCCAACATTTAATCAATAATTCATAAGCATGTCATTTATCAACAACATATAGATAAACATAAATACTCAGAAATTCTTCGGAAAACTGTCTTTATTGATCTTCAATACACTGATCACAGACTCAAATTTCCCTACGCACATAGTTGCAGGGGTCTGCGCACTCAACTGCGGATTCTACCTAGGCCTCCGCGCACTCAACTACGAAGCCTTCCTTCCTTTATCTAAGCACAGGAAGCAGAGCCTTCTTGCCTTAGCTTCTGTCCAAGACTCTTTAATGAACCCAATTCTCTATCTCAATTCCACCTAGTTACCTCTTTCTTTCGCTAAGATTCAACTATTTATATACTTTTTCATACAATGCCATGGTCAACGGACCATGGGTGAATCTCAAAACTGACTCAAAACTTTACTTAAAACAAGGGGCTAAGCCCTTTTGACTCTTATTCATCCACGCACTCTGCTTCCACAAATCGTGGAGACTTTACATCTTTTACAAAATTGTATACAAAAATTGACTAATTAATTCCATTCTACCCCAGGGGACCCCATCCCAACACACAAAAAGAATAATGAGTTTCAAATTTGAATTGGTATGGGTACCAACCAATTCTTAAAGTCATGCAAAAAAAAGTTTTATATCAGTAAAAACTAAAACAAAGTTGAAACAAAAATGTAAAGAAATAGAAAATGATGAAAATGGGCATATGAAACTTACCATTTGAAGAATCTCATTAAAATTTTACTTAAAAGATGTTGATTTTCACTAGCAAAAGATAACTTCTTCTTTAAATTGGAATTAAAATAATGAAGAAGTTATACTCTTTGAAATCTCATTGACCCAAAATCATAACATATTAAATCTAAACTAAAGCAAGTAGTAAAGCTAGGAAAATTAATAATTCATGTTCAAGGAAGCTGAAGTAAATACAATTTATTAGAAAGGTAAATGAATATGTGCTTCTAAATTAATTGCAATGACACATATTCTCTTTTTGCACTTCTGATTTTATATCAGCCCCAAAATATTCCAAAAGTTAATTCAATGTCCCAAACAATGTAATAATGTTATATATATATATATATATATATATATATATATATATATATATATATATAATATATATATATATATATATATATAGATATATATATGACTCAAATTGATGAACATTGTTGAAATGGAGTGATGTATCAATAAACCAACATCAAAAATCGAAATTTACCAATGACCCATTGCCTTTTGCATGTTTTGAATTTCCTAACCAATTAGTTGCATCATCATAGTGGCTACTCAAGAGTTCTTTGAAAAGAAAACGAGGATGCATACTAAAAATTATTAGTATGTGGAGGTGAGTATCCAATAGTAAAATAAATACAAAAATGTAAGTGAGGAATAGGTGATGAACTCCTCATTAGCGAGGAAGATTGCTATGAAGAGTAAAAATAGGCCCAACTATACATGTGAGGATGTCCAATAAAGACACAACGATAAGATCCATGTGTGCACACCATGAAGAATAGATATTTCTAAGTCATAAATTCATCCCGAGGAATGAATGACAAAATTATAATTGAAAATACATCCAAGCTCTCGAATACCTAAATAACATGAAAATCAACATAAATATACAAATATAATCAAAGATGACTCCATCTGAACATAGTGACGGGACAAACTGACTAGTAGTGAATGAAATGACCAGAGGCCTACGAGAATGCATAATCTAGAATTCCGAAGTTCTGAGATGGAAAGAGGCAAAAAGGAAATCTCGGGAAGATTTATTTTATTTTATTTTATGATAAGAACCCCATATTCCGAGTTAATCAAAGAAAATTAAATGTGAATCGTTTATGCTTTTGAGACACGCAAAATCAAATTTAAATCCATTAAGTGAAACGATGGGAAGCCATGTAAATATTGCCACATCAAATTTTAGGATGGAAATATCAGAGAATAATTTAAAATGGAATTACGATATTGCAATCCTCGCATATGGAAATATCCAAAGTATGATGTGCCGAAGATAAGAGCTTCGATAAACAAAGATTTTAAAATAAAAATTCATCGATAGACAAAAGTCCGATAAACAAAGCCTTTTCTATTAAAACATTTTCATCAAAATTATTTTTCAAAGGTTTAATTGAATCTCACTTACGATATCGGAAGTCCCGATATATAGGGAAAACATTAGGAAGCAAGAACTCGAGATAAAAACATTTCGTAACTTCATAAATAAAACTTTCGATATGAAAAATGTCTGATAGCGAAGGCTTTTAATGTATCACATGGGAATGTTATCTTTTTGGTCCATCAAGCATTCCAATATCAGAGATAAAAAATTTATTAATAGTTTTATAAAATAGCTCTGATATAATACGAACTTGAGAGTCTGAGAGGCTTGCAAGTTTGAAGTCACAAAGAAAAGATCTTGGAAAATTTATACTCTTAAAAATGAAACAAAAAGTAAAAGATTGATATTCCTAAGATTTACAAGATAGAGGCTATGAATCCTCTCGGAAGAAGGAAATGTGACTAAAGAGGATGCAAGATGAATGAGTGTAATGAAAATATGTGACTCAACTTGGAAAGTGTAATACTTGGAACAAGAAAAGGTAGAATCATGTACATGAGAACTTGCTTCCAGATTTTTCGATTTTTTCCTTGCTTATGGGATTTCCTTAATTTAACATTTAAAATGCAAGAAGTTGTAGACCCACAACAAATATGAGCAAAAAAGGAACAAAGTATTTTATTTTGGGTGCATCAACGAGTGGCATAATATGATTATTGACTCATCTCGCAATTTTGCAAAGAAAGGAAAAATGAAGAGAAGCACCAATGCAGAATACAAAATTTCTAATGAGAAAGAAAATACTTACTTGAACATGTTGTAGATTAGAAAAGACCAATTACTTGTGTTATCTTAAAACTAATTAAATATGTTTACAAAAATCAATCCTCGAAATCAAGCCAATGAATATCTACAAAGTAAACAAAACAAAAATAATAAATAAACTATGAAAAAACGAAATTAACAACAGATGGAGATGAACATGTCTATACATACCTAGAAGAGTTTGATTGTAAGTTTACTTTATAGATATCGACATTCCCCTATGTATTATCTTTGACTTTATATATGTTCAAAATCATCTACTTATTCAATCTAAATTAACTATTAAGTAATGAGAAATTTGCAACTACTTCACATTTAAATTGAGCAAAATGTGGTAAAAGTGACCATATTGAAATGCTTATGAATTTGGAAATTGGATATGCTCAACAGTAATGATTCTTTGAAATTTCATCAGTCAGGATATTGTTTGAGAAAATTAATTTCAACCTTACAATGAAACTTTGAGAAGAAATATAATCAAGAGCATCACACGTGTATGATCCAAAGCACTCAAAGCCACTTTTGGGCAAAAATGAAATGAAAAACAAGGGAAATATTTGGGCCCATTACTTGTTTATTAAAAATCCGCAAATTAAACAAGAGAATAAAAGAAAGACAAACTAACTAAAACAATTAATCCTACTCCTATTTTTATTGACTGAGAGAGCATATGATTAAGTATATCCATACTTCCAACGAAGCCATTCTCTCAGTTTTATTTCTATCCTAATGAAAATGTAAAAAATCAGCAAAAATAAAATTGCAGCTAAATGATTATAAGGAAAACTCAACCTACTATTTACATCAAAATTTGACAGAATAATTATATTTACAAAATTCATACCTCAAAATTCTTCCAACCATATGCCTACGTGATCATGAAAATCACGACGTATTTCAGTGAATGATTGGAAGAAGTGCAAAGGAAAAAGAAACATCAAGCCAAACTTGAATGACATATTTTCAAATATTGAAGCCTACTAAAAGCTGACAAAGAAATCTTCTTCAGAAATGGAACTTCCAGATATTTTCCATATGCATCAGTAAAGTATGGATGGACATTTAGCATATTTCTAGAATAGTTACATTGTTGGCCATAATGTATTGATGCACTCTTAAGTGTCAGAATTTCTTATGAACTTATTTTAAAATAATACATGAATTGGTCAATCATGAACAAATAAAATTTCAAAATGAGTAGTCGATGTTCATGCTTGAAATTCTGGAATTGATTATCATACAAGATTATTAATGAACTTAATGAGTGTTGAGGGTTTGAATTCTCAAAGTGTCAGTACAATGTGCTCAGAAATTTAAAAATGAATTTTGAAAGAAACATTAATTAAAAGCGAGAAAAACCCTGGATGCGGGTGGATAACCAGGATTTAATGCTGATGGGACAGGGGTGGTGCGAGGTGGGACGACACCTGCCTACCCAGTACAGAATGAATACACAATTTATGAATGGAGGCTCTTGGTATTTGGAAAGTGCAGCGTTCATTTGTTTCATGTCAAGTGGCTCTGGTTCTCCCATCTTGTCCAATGCTCTGGTTAAGGCCTTTGCACGCTCCGGCTCGTCTCAGACATCGACTCCATTCATGGCTATAGTTATGGCGGATGCTTCTCGAGGTGTGAAGGGGGATGATACTTTAAGGCTCAGCTACGAGCTTGCTGTGGAGACGCCTCCGTCGACTCATCCGCATTACCTTCCTGTTTCTGGTATCAACTATGGGATCTGTCTGTTTAATGCTGGCTCCGACATCTCTGTTGCCTCTTGTAGTTTGAAAGGGGAGGCTACTCTGAAGCTCCACTCTGGTCTTTCTGCAGAGCCACCTCCGTTAATCCCTTGGTTTTTCTCTTGGGCCTTTGGCCTTCGCATTGTCGCTCTTTTGCTTTGCTCTAGTCCTGTCTTTGCTGTTGCCCTGCCTTGCTTTTCTCCCGCTGCTCCTATCTCCACGATGCCTCGTCGTCGCCATAGAATGTGGTCCCGCAGGGGCCATCCTCGGCGCATGCCTTCCAGCCCTTCCTTAGATTCGCCTTCCCTTTCTAGCGATTTCTCAGTCGGCCACTACCCTCGCACCCGAAGTGGGAGAGGGCGTCTTCTTGCTGCCAGCCACCATCCTGCGCCTTCTCCCTCGACTGGCTCCGTGCTCTTCACCTTCAACAACTCTCTGAACCGCCCCAGGATTACCGCTCATATTTCAGTGGTCTTCCATGAGGAAGCCCAGGAGGGGGAGTCTAGCTCTCATCAAGAGGGCACTGGCTCTGTCACTGTTTCGAATTTGAATCTCCAGATGGGGCTTGGCAGTGCATCTTTACAGGTTCCAGATGCTCAAGCTCGCAGCGCTCAAGCGGTGGAGAGGGCGACGGCTAATCCTGGTCCTTCCAATTCTAAAGCTGCTCTTGCAGGGGATTTTCCAGATACAGGTTGGTGCCGTATTGTTGAAGAGCCTCCAGATGATTAGTTTTCTCACTGTTGCCTTGCTATTATGCCATGCGGCCCATACTATTGGGCAAGTTTTTGTTCAGATTGCTATGTGGAATTTTAGTTCATTTTTGAATTTTTGTAAACTCTGCAATATCAAGAAGATCATAATTTGTTTCCCAGCGTGGGTTCCGATAACTGGTTCAAGACTGAGTTCCCTGATATGGGGCAGTCTCCTTCTATGTTTATCTTGACAACTCTACCTCTCTTCAGGGAAGTGTTCTTGACTTCGGTCTCGTTGTAATTTTACTCCCTTTATGTTAATAGATTAATCTTATTTAGAAAAAAAAATTAAAAGCGAGAAAAATGAAACCGAAGCAGATTCAAATTTACATTAATGTTACAAATAATGGTACAGCACAATTGGGATTCATTTGCAAAAAATTCCTTCCCACAAGTGTCAACATAAATTATGAAGTTAAAACCATTGTTTTCATTCGCTTGCGGGGATGAGAAATTTTTAATATTATGATTTAAAAAGGATATTTCATCATCGTATAAATCATAAATTGGAAAGAATTCATGACTACTGAAATCACTATGATGATTTTTAGAATGGGGATGAACCAAAAATATTTATTGATTAGTGTTCTTCTCATCTTCAAAAATAGATTTGCTTAAGGAATTGTGAATATGGGAGTGAGACAAAGCCATTTCTAAAGAGAAAAGAGGCTTAGCATTTTTAGTCTTTAAGTCTTAATTATAAATGACTTTATTAATGTTCTTCTCCTTTGGATGGAATAGATCAAAACTAGGCAGCATATCACATGCAATATAAGAGGAATCTCCAGGATCATTGTAAATATTATTAATTAAATTTTCTCTATCAAAATCATAATTAGATGATGATTCAACAATGAATAAATTAGTAACAACTCCTTCGTTTTCTAAAATTAAATTTGTGTTTAGGGAGATTGTTAATTGATTAACAATTAAATCATCATTACTGAAAAGCTCGGGGCAGAGACAAAAGAGGTTGAACATAAATACCTGAAATTTTCTCTCTTTACGGAAGATTGCTCATTTTCTAAAATGCACAATTTAGATTCTTACACATTTGGATCATAGAATAGTTCAAACCGCTGATCAATTTATTCATAAAAATCATATTTTTTGTGCATTTGATTGATCTGCAAATTGTTGCTAAGTTTCTCCATAACTTGCGATTTATTATTAGCAGAAGAGGATTCTAAATTAATTGCAGCAGTTTGTGTGTTGCTAACATTCTTTGGCTGATTTAATTGCTATTGATTTATTTGATGTTGATTGTTGCTAATGAACTGTACATCTTCTCAAATCTAAACTTCATTAGCATTACATAATTTTGGAGCAATTTTGGCACAAGCATCATTTATTTGAGCAAAAACAATTTATGTTCGTTGACTAGAGTATTTTCAATTTCATTTTGTAAAGGACCAACATTGTCATTTTGAGCAATTGATTATTTATCAGCAATGGATATGCTTTTTGGTTCTTCATAATTATCATAAGGGAGAAGCACTAAATGTCTTAACCATCCAATTAATTGGAATTGATGTGGAAAATCTTTGGACCGAAATTACATTAAAATTAATTTAAATCTAATGTAAAAATGATTGAAAGTCTCACCTTTCATCCTACACAATTCTTCTAACTGATCACCCATCTTTCCGTAATCATATTCCTAAAATGCGTGAAGGAAAATATTCAAAAATTCATCCCAACTATGTACAAAGGCAACTTAAAGAGATTAACACTAGTCTTTGGCTTTACCTGTCAAAGTAAGAGTGAAAAGCCTGCAAATAATGTCTTCATCAATATTGATTTTTTTTCAACTTAAAATACATTTAAGGAGATGATTAAAAGTAGATGATGTACCATTATACTTTACCTTAGACACGATATGTACTGCCTTTAAAGGAGTAGTAGTTGGGTGAGGCCTAATAAATCGACTCCAAGGAGGTATTTTCAGTGGAGCCATAGTAATAAGATAAAATCTTAAAGCACAAAATCTTCAAAGAAAAAATTACTGTGACCCTCCTTCCAATACCAAAAATGTTGATAGTAAAAAATGATCTCATCAACATGTAAGGGAGACCACCTGATCAGATCCCCATCTAAGCTTTTATCTGTTTGATGTGGTGGTTCCAACTAGTTCAATTGGGTCCAGTTACCCTCTCTCCTTCTTTGCTGGCTTATGGCATGTATATTGCTTTCCAATAGAAAAGAGAAATCAAATCTTCCCTCTTGTAGAGGCTCTTGCAAGAGAGTGATCCTTAAGCTGAATTAATAGCTCATGCAAGCCACTCTAAAATCCGCTTCTATGTAAGAGGACTTATAGGATGCAATAATTAAAACTAAATGCATATCTACTCTAATATGCAAGTAACAAAAAATAAATAATAAATCTATCTCGATTGAAAGAAGGATTAGTCCCCATCTCAACCAAGAGAAAGGTAAAAGGGGATTTTGACCAGATTTAAATTTGGAATAAAAAATGAAGTCAATAATCCAAGGAAATAGTTCCAAGGTTTATTACTATTTTAAGCAAGTATACGTATTCAATTATCTGATGAATAGCCATGAGATATCTGCCATGATACCTCTGGTGCACATACATTTAAATTTAAATAAAATGAATTAAAACTAGAAAAAATGTATGATTGCATTAAATAAATAGTTCTCATAAAACAATCATTATTAAAACTAAGATAAACTTGACATGAATTTGCTAAATAATTAATAAGTATGTCGTGTTTATCTATTCGAATTCGTTATTTAACTTGATAGAAATTAGATCCGTTATTAAAAGATAGATTTCAAATGATTTAAACAAGCATATAATTAAATGAATTTACAATAGTGCAAAACTTTAAAAAAAAAACATACTTATCTGGATAAAGGATTACACTAAATTTTATTAAATGCAGACCATCAATCAACATCTATCTCTGAAAAAAATGTACAAGAATTAAAGATCTAAACAAAGCCTTTGAATACATGAAATTCTAAGAAAATTTTATGATAGCATGAAATTTTTAGAGTTGAAATACATCTATTTTAATTTCCACAAATCTAGTCCAAACTAGCTACTTCTCTCCAAATTTTTTTTTTCCCTATAGTAGTGAAAAAACTCTCTCCTTGCAGAGAATTTCCTCCCCAAGATTTAGATATGGAACCCCCCTCCCTCATTCTCAAAATTGTTAAATACAAAAATGAAAACTAAGAATGGAGAATTGTTGAAGTTATTGCTGCCAATCCTACATTTTATTCTTTGTTGGTCCCTTTTCATTGCTCCAAATATATTGTGCTTAATCCCATTCAACATATCTCCTACCAGAAACCAATAAAAAATAAATTAAATTGCAAATCAAAACCAGAATTACAAAATATGGGAAACAAACTTCTCCAATCAAAATTCAATTAACTAAATACAAATAAATCAGGGCTTTCCATTGATCCTTGTAAATATCTTGTTGGTCAAAGTGGACAAAATCGAATGGATCTACAATCAAGAGAAGGTTTGGGAAAATGAAAATGCAAAAACAGAACTCATAAACTTAGTTTTGATTGCAAATTCATAGCTTAATTTTTTGCTAATTTTTATTCAATTAATGGAAAAATATGGTCATGCAACCACTTCATAAATGTTTTCTATGATTTCATCTTTTTAACGAGCCATCCTGGGCCTCATTTAACTAAGTAAAATTCAACTTTTGAGCCTCCAACATTGAAGTGCCAAAAATGTTACAGTTGGAAAAATACAACGAAAATTAGATAAATTTAATTAAAAAAAATCTAATTAAAATTTAATTTTAAATAATCACAATTATTTCATATAATTAAAATATACAATTTAATTACCATTATTAAATTAATTTAAAAAAAATTATATTATAATTACAGATTATAAAAATTAAATTAATTAAAAAATATAAATTAATTTAACGTTAAAAACAAAATGTTATAACGTGCCAATGATTAAGTGGATATTGGCTCCATTTCAATGGGCCATAGTGGGAGCATATATGAGGGGGACATATGATAAATGGGAGGTATAAGGTATCGAGTGGAGAGGATGGGAGGCATAAGGAAGAAAGGTTGGAGGATAATAAAAAATGAAACATTTCAAAGTGATAAGGATTAAGGGAGGTATAAGGCTATTAGAGTATGATTTCAGAGAATATGAATATCCAGAGGTTTTGGGATTTCAACGACTATTTAAAATAGAGTTCTGAAATTATACTTATGATATGCCAAAAGGTATGAGATAGAAGATGTATTTTAATGTATTTTAATTTGTTGAGGTTGGAGCCATCAAAGGTTTTGAAATTTTAGAAGCTTAATTAAAATTAAGTTACAAAAATGAGGGAGCCCGAAATGGAAAGGAGAGATATGGTGAGGTGGGAGTGAGAGGATAAGAGGATTATTTAGAGTGGGATTTTCTCTTCAAATAAAAACTATAATTATTTTGTAAAATAAGTCTGATCACATAAAAACGAATTACAATTACTTGCATTTTTTGGATTTCGGATTTTGTAATTTTTATTAAAATTGAAATTAAAAAGGCTTCTCGAAATTGGAATTCTCATAACATATAATGTTAAATGTTCTATAATTTTTGTTGTGGTGATTTTATATGACTGTTAGAATAAATAAATAAAAAATTTATAAAAATTAATTAAATATTAATACAAAATCAATATTTACAATTAATTTGCAAAAATTAAAATAATATAAATTTTGTACATTTTTTAGCCTTAGTGGTAAAAATCACCGAACTTCATGAACACAATTTACAAATCATGATTCCAAATGAGATGAAATGAGAACTGATGGAAATCTAACAAAAAATTTGAATGCAATGAAGTATTCAGAATAATAATCTAAAGAAAATAAAAGCCTCATAAAATTGTTAGACACTTAACCAAAATAAAACATTAAAAACGATTTAGACAAAATTTACGAAAAGGGTCCCCATTATTATTATAAAATGATGAGTTAAAAATGGAGGTGTTGTGATTTCACCACAACACAATCATGACACGAGTATAGAGGATAAGAACTAGAAATAGAAAAAATAAGAATTGTTGGGTTCTTCATTTTTGAAAGAATAGAAGTTGTGGAGGACAATTTGGATAACGCCGACGGAAGCAGAGCACCGAAAAATCAAAGTGGCAACGAATATTGTTTTGGGACTTGCATAACAAAAAGTATGGGCACGTATCGCAAAGGAGCCAATATTGATATAGTCAATAGGAAAACCAAGGTAATGGCCCAAGGTTTTGGAAAACTGCAGGTCAAGCGAGCGAGGGATTGAAGACCAAATCAAGCAAGCGCAAGCTATAAAAGAAGATGTATAGCAATAAGAAACAGGTTTTAGACTACACTGCAAAGTTTGGAGAGAATTATAAAGTTAATGTTGTAATGTTTGGGATCTGAACTATGTGAGAAATAAACTGCTTATAGATAGATTTGAATATGTAATGATCCATTTTGATATTTGTTTGAACTTGAATATTTGCGAGCAAGTCTGTAATGTGCTGCGAGCTGTAATGGAGAAATGTTGTTGTAATCAGGCTTTGTTATTTTAATAAAAGGAGAATGGGAAATATATCATCTGCTTATGTATTTTGCATCCCCCTTTAAAATTTTCTATGTGAAGTTATTTTCTCTCAATTGTATAAGTTATATTGTCGCGAATGAATGTATGAATCGTTGCACAGACTATATAAAATCTATTTCTAGATTCCCTACTATCTTTCTATGGTTTTGGCTCACCTCGGGTGAGATGCTCCTTTGATTTGAGGGAGTGAAAATTTCGTTGAAGTGCTAGACTACATGGAATACTTTTGTTGGCACCCTAGGCTGAACCCTGTGTCAAAATTAATTTAAATTATTTCGCCAACAAATGGTTCCATTGCAGGGACCTCGAGTTTTTTAAGGGATCTAGATCCTGCGACCAAGGTATATTGGCCGAGAGATCCAAGAATTGTGGCATGAGAAATTTGATCACTTTGTTTTGTAGTAAGCATAATTGAGACAAAAGGATCAAGATTGGATCTAAGAGGATGTTTTATACACTGATCTTGCTTGTGATATTGACGAGATATTTTGGTGCAAGTTTCTTGAAGAAGTAGAGAATTGGTTGACTCGACTTCAAAATAAATAGGGTGATGTGACACGACTGAGGTTGCACAAAACTTGGACTACAACTAATTTGGTTGATCTTCATTGGTTGGATATAGATTTAATAAGAGTTGTTGATTTTTGGGTTGACGTGACTCTTGAGAGCTATATCATTGAGTTTGGAACTGAGAAGCACCAATCCTTCTCTCATGTAGAAGCCATATTCAATTTTGGGCTATGGGAAACACTTGAAGGAGAATTCTCTTTGGATTAAAGTGTTGATGATTGAAGACAACTTATTAGTATTTCCATAAGGTCAAACGGAAGCTTAAATTTCTAGTAATAAGGGAATGGATTGGTGGAGAGGAATGTCAGGTAGATGTGGGAGAATGAAGAAGCCATTTAAATGAATCAATAAGAGTTGCAGAAGGTGAGATATTTCAGAGTGTTATGGAGGGAAAGAATAGTTGAAGAGTGGCGAGAAAGGAAGTTGCTAGAAGTTAGGGTTAGAAGGAGAGAATTAAAACGCATAGGACACGTTGTAAGATGTTTGGCAGTGTGAAACAAGGAAATGGAGACTCCGGAGTTGTGGAAGGGAAATGAGGAAGAAGGTTATTTTTATAGAAAAATAGGAGTTGCCAGTGGGAGTGAAGAAGGAGCTTTAGAAGTGGTTACTTTGATGCATGAGGATTCAGAAGGATTTTGGACTCCTAAGCCAGCTGTCCAACCGACTCTACTACCAGACGAGGATACACTAGTAGATGATGATCTGAACTTTGTGATGAGGCGACTTTTCTTTGAAGTTGATTTAATACTAGAATGTAGAACCCTGCAGCACAACAACACGACTCCTCCTCTCCCTGACTTTCCCCTGGTGCCATATCAAAGTCTTGATTTTTTTCTTTTCTAATGTACGTAAGATTATTAAATCCTACTTAGTGCATAATAAATATAAGGGTAAAGTTAGTATTAGTGGTGTTGGCTAGCCAATTTTAACAAGTTATTCTCAGTTGAGTTCTCAAGGATTTATACTCATATCCTTAAGTCAATCAACCATGGTCGAAGTCGCAGTTGGACCACTTAACAGTTATCCATAATTTTTAGGAGGGGGGGTGAAGATGTTGAACAACACTGGTAGTTATGCAAAGTTTTTTGGAGAGATCGTTAGACCCCTTACACAACTAAGCTTATTGAATTTCAAACTACATTGCAGGATAGAGCATTGCATTGGTTTATCAAATGGATTGATGCTAACCCTAATGCTAGTATGGATTTAGTTAAACAAGAGTTTATTTAGGAATTTAAGCTACCCCATTCAAATCAGCAAGGATTGACATAATTACTAGACATTCGCCAGCGGGAGGGAGAATCTTCTTGGAAATGTATGCAACATTTTAAAGATGATATCATCAAAATTCCTTATCCTATTGATCTGCATCATCAAAAGGATTTATTTATTAATTCTCTGTTACCAATGACTGACATTCCTTTATATCAGCAGAATATTGACACACTTCAATATGCTTTGGAACAAGCAATGCAGATAGAAGTTATGGTTGGTTACCCGTAATACTGTGGAACCAGTGGTTCCTCAACCGATCCTCCCAGTTTGGGCCTTTCGAATCATATCACTACCTTGATAGATAGATTGAAGGATCTTGCACCTTTACGGCCTCCAAGACATCATATTTGGTGTACACACTATCAGGTTGAGGGACATAATCTTATATAATGCCCGCGATTGAGGGGACTAGGACCATCTAGTGTGCATATGGGACCTCCTCCACCAAAGTCCCCCAGAGTTGCGAAAATTTTATCTGCTCTTCCTTTCAGGGCCATACACAATTACAGTCATTTCCAAGTCCTCAAGGTATATCTACCAATGATTATTGTGAGATCTGTCAAAGTTTTGGTCATTCACCTCACTTATGTCTTATTCTCTAGAAGTATTCCATTTTTCCCAATAATTTGTTTTGTGAATTTTGTGGATCGCCCAATCATCATACGGATCAATGTCCGCCCTTGGATGCTTTATCTAATCATCTTGACTATTCAACATTCCATATCAATGAGACTCCTCAAGGAAGAGGAAGGGAGGATCCTAGGGGAGGAAGGACGGGTGGGAGAGGCCTGATTAGGTGTTATAATCATGATCAATAAGGGCATGTTGCGAGAGAGTGTCGTATGCCGCAAAGACTTTGGTGTTCATACTGTCGAGTGAATACTCATACAATTGAAGATTGTCCTGAACTTATTTCTCGGTGAGAGGATTTCAACTGGAATGAAGGGGATAACTTATTCTGCACAGAGCCTCGGGATTTTGGTCCTATAGTGTAACCCAATATCAACGTTGTTACAAGAGGAGGCAAGAAAATTGGAGTTGACATTGGAACTCCTGATCAACTAGCTGCCATAAGACCTACATCTCCAAAGAATTATTATGATCCAACTCAACACAAGATATATTATAAGGATGTAGTTGAACTTTTCTGTTATTTGATTTCCTCACAAGGATCTCGTGGTGAACAACATGAGCAAGTAAAGGCCTATGATAAGAAACATTCTACAAAAACTTTCCCACCAATAATGGATCGGTTTAAGCTATTTCTACAAATTATGAATGATGAAAAACTCATTGGTTAGCTATGGAAAAGATTAAAGGTTGTTATATAGGAAAACGACCTCCTCATTAGCTTAGAGGAGAAATATAGTTTGGTTAAGGACATGACCTAATTCACAAACCTATTTTCCAAGCTAATGCACCACAGAAATAGGAAAGGGTAGTTAGAACGCTCCCCATGCACTAGCCAAGGGCGTTAGTCCCTAGGTTAACTCACTGTTTTTCTTAAAGCGTTGCATTACCTAAGATTTCTCAGATTTCGAAGGTCAAAGAGTGGGTTGACTGAATGACATTGTTATTCCTAATAGAGTCTCATGGAAAGGGAAAGAGAAATAAGGAGAGGGAAAATCCTATCTTTTGCCTCAATGGAACTCATGAGACAATTGGCAAGGATAAGTCTCTCATCATCTATATATTGGAGGCTTAGGAGTTGTGATGAGTTCGAATGGTTGTCAAATGATTGTTAAAACTTTGTATGAGATATAGTTATTATGTTGCCAAGAGGTTGAGAGAGAGAGAGAGAGAGATAGGAGCTTGAGGACTAGACGAAGCTTGATCCAACCAAGATGGTTGTAATAACTCTTCTTCAATCTAATAATATAGATCTATTGTTGTGTTGTCTACTTGATGGTGTTGATGTAGTGTTTATATACATGTTGATTCATTACAATAATTTATCATTAGCTTAGATGCATGTTGTCTTATACATTTATGTATGAATGCTTTAATTTTGAGAGTCTATATGCTATAAGATTAATCTCTGTCTTGTTTATTTGCAAGTGTTGATGTAGGAGCTAGCAGAAGGGTTTTCCACTTTGCTACATTGTGTTCTCTAGTAGGATTGCACCAAGGACTGAGGTAATTTCTCTTCTTCGCTTTGATTACTATGCATTGATATGGATATATGTATGCTTCTTTGTGACAACTGTAGTTAATATGAAACGATTTTCCTTGGATCCCGGGAATATCCTTGAGGGCATTCCAGCCACAACCCCTCGTGCATTAATCCCTATAGAAGAATTGGCGACTCCACTGGGGACTATACTTAGTTCCCAGTTTTTACCTCCCAAGTTCCCAGATCTCTCTTTCTTTCTAGGCCTTCTTGTTCTTCTTGGTTCCCATTCTAACCACTTAGGTCACTTCACAACATTCTTTACTATGCGCAACCTTTGATCAGACCATGAATGACTTTGTTTACAACCTCTTCTCCTATAACGCACCCTAGTTGTGCAAACCAATGAGTTATAATGTTGCCCAGGCTTGCAAACAGAGCATTAGTACTACCATTAATGCCTTGTAGCCTCTCCTGAAGTGCGTTAGGCAACCATTATCTTGATAAACAACCTGCTCTGTGAAATCATGGTTTGGGAAGCTGCTTATAGTCTGTTTTAAGGATCTATAGTTGTGCATTGTTCTTGGTTGCTTGTTTCCTGATCATTTTTTCTTTTTAGATAAATAGTTTAAGCGGGTTTATTTTTTGAAACTAAATATGAAAAAAATTGTTTATTATTTTCTATTTTAGTTGGTTAGATTTTGCATTTGTATATTGGGTCAGTTGTTAGAGAGAATTGCATGTTTGCAAGTTGTGCATGTGTTTACTGCATTGGATGCATGGTGCCGAGTTGATGTATAAATGATTCTCTCCTTGTAGAAATAACTTGTTCATCAAATTGAAATTACAAAGCATATTTTCTGCATGGTTTGCATCAGAGTCTCACAAAACTCCATATGTCAACACCCCTTCTGAAGACATTAATAAAGTACATTTAAAATAAATCTTGTAATAAAAGCAATCAACAACACTTTTTGAGCATACACACATATTAATCTAGGCTAGGATATTGGGATAGGCAGTGGTGAGTTAACTGCCCAAGATCGTAAAACTTAGACTAGTGTCGTTAAAGAGAGTAAAATCCCGTTGCACTCATACTATCTGGGACTGCTCCAGTCAAAGCAAAGTTAAATGTGAGAGAAGGTATCCCACCTTAAATTTCATATCCATTGGGTATTCTATGTGTTGGGGATCCCTTTGGGGATATCGGAGTTGAGTCGGGGACTCAGGTATACTTCCCACATAGCATACTGTCTACGACCATGTCCCCCCCCCCCCCCCCCCAATAGTGTCTATGAACTGAGGTGACCATAATGGCCAGAATTTTTAGGGACAAACACAAGGTGACTGGGGTAGGCTGCCTTGGTACCTAAATAGAAGAACCTACTATGTCTTCAATTTTTGGGAGGGTGCTCGTCTTCATGAGAGTACTTGGCCCCTTAATATGAGGTTCAGGTGAAGCTCAAGAGTAATCGTAACTGTGGATTTGGCCAATTGTCTCTTTTATCCATTGTGATACTGGTTTTCATCTCCAAAAAATGGTTGTTATCAGATAGAGTCATATCCCTTGATTTCTTGCTGATTGACTTTTACAATATTTTTTATTTTTTAGGTGCTAGTTTGTTCTCACTGAGACTATAATAAAATATCACTATAATTTTTTTGATAAAATATATCGGTCACTGTGGCTACATAAAACCCTCATCATCAATCTAGGTGACAACAAAGTCTTCCTCCATTGGCTCTCAAGGATTAGCTGAGCCTTGGTGACCCGGATTCTCCCTCTTCGGGAAATCAATCTCCAATGTCTAACACTGAATCACACAACACCTCCTAGGACACTATACTTCCTAAGGAATTTTTCACTGAAGGAGTTGTACCTCTTTATAATCCTCGCCTCGCTGATCCTATCTCACCCGTGTTGATTCAGGTAGCACCTGTACCTACCATGTCTTGAACAATACCAACATCCAACATTCCCCTAGAGAGTAATGGGTAGTGGTCTTTTGTGGTCCACCATCATTTCCCCTGCTAATAGTTAGCACCACACAATTGATTGGGTACCCTACTATCCAGACTATGCTAAGTTCGAGCAACCTAGTTAAATCTAATATGAGTGGAACCCAATACATGTCGGTTTCCGCCCCTTTTGTCTCTGCTTTGGGACCTTCGGGTATCGCTCCAAATAGTGTTGTTAGCACGGGTCCCTTCAGTAATCCTTTTGGTTGGGATCCTCTATTATGTTCAAATCCCCAGGCTCAAATGCCAGGGGGAAATTTTCCCAACATGTGCATACTGGTCGGGGGCATCACTATTCCCCCTCCACCTATAGGACAAGATAGACCATCATTGATCAATTCACCTCCCCTAAGTGGAAAGTATTCTAGTGTCAGTCATGTACCTATGGAAAATTATATGGAAAGTGGAACACCTCAACCAGGTCCTGCTTCGTCTATCTGGGCACCCCCTCCTCAACCTCAATTGAGTTAAGGGGCACTTCCTGGGGAAACTAGTCTTTTGCCCCACAACCTAATTTCCCTTATGGACAACCATATGATTGTTCCACCACAACAAGGAGGCTATTATATAATAAATCCTATGTATCTTGTTGGTAACAATATGATGGGCAGACCCCAGGGTCCTTTAATTCGTCCTTCATCACCCTGGTTAGACTCGGGGGCACCAAAAACTTTGCATTTTTTGGAAAAACTTGATATCCCCGATCTATATAAACTGACTAATAACCCCCTCTACCATAACTTACATTGGCTCCCAATCCCGTACAAAATACCTACTGACATCCCGAAGTTTGAAGGGAAACAAGGTGATGATCCGGGTGCACATGTCACCACCTACCGTGTATGGTGTGTATCAAATTCCATGGTGGACGACATTGTCTGGCTCCGACTCTTCCCTTGAACCCTTACTGTCAATGCCGCCAAGTGGTACATTGAGTTGACACGTGTGTCAGTTAATACCTTTGGCGCCCTTACAATGGAATTTTTAAAGCACTTTCAGTTGGTCATTTGTTAGGAAACCGAGAGGGAACTTCTTACTACCTTGCGCCAAGACACCTCCACCCATATCTCTGATCACATTCATGAATGGTGACGTAGGCGGAGGCCAGTCAAGGCCCCCATTCCAGATTACCTATTATCATATTGGTTCTGCAAATCTCTTCTTCCCCAAATTGCCAAGGACATTTCCTTAGGTGGTGCGGTCACTAAAGACAAATCCATTCGTCGTGCCCAACACTTAGATTTGATTTATTCGTAGTTTGGCACACTATACAATGTAATCCCCATTGCCCCCCAAACTTCCAATGCTCCCACTACTCAGCAACCCGACGCACACGCTAACGGTCTCGTTGGTGCTACCTCTAGGGCTGCTGTAAAACAACTTAGTGGGCACATTCCCAATTTTTTGTCGATTCCACTACTTCTACCTGTAGTGCCCACTCTAGTTTCCTGACTCTAATATGACATTATCTTACATACTTTAGTCTATGAGTAACTCAAGCTGAGGATCCAGAAACGTGACTCTATTATCAGTGAATGTGATGGTTATGTATGTTCTCTATTAATATTATGATTACGATATAATTAACGGTTATGTGTACTCTGATATCATGATGGTGATAGTAGTAAAGGATAGACATGTTTCTATTGATGTTATAATGATGATAGCTTTGATCTATATGTATGGTTCCATTAAGGTCATGATGATGCTAGCCATGATGGAGGTATCCCCTATGTTAGCTACTTACATTAAGTTCTGGTTCACAATGAACGGTGATGTGAATGACCAGGTGATGGTAATTAATGCTATTATGACAATGACTAACACTGAAAAACCTGGTTACTGATTATTATTGAGTATGGAAGGAAAACCACCAGAGGCACTCGCACATGACGAGTTGATGACACCTGGTTTGATGAAAATTTATATTATTTTATCTTTGAAATCGATTTTGAAACCTGTTATATATATTCATCTATATTCTGATGATATGTTAATGGTTGCAGGCACAGATGAGTTGCTTGGCCGAATGACTCACATATGGGTGATGGGGTTGTACAAGTGGATGGAACTACATGGGAGGGGTGG
>APFE030238763.1:115205-174002 GCA_000404065.3 Pinus taeda
TTCATGACATGCCAAGTGTCATCTTTGAAGACTCTTATAAAAGAAGGGGCAAGCCATAGAAGAGGGAACTTTTTTGGGAACCCTATTGTTGGATGGATGATATGATGTCAAAGCAGTGACTATGAAGCTATAGTGAGTTTGGTGAGGTAGAGGGTTTTTAGAGAGGGGACTCTTGAGCTTAGGTTGCTCTCCTCTGCCAGCTCTATTCTTCCTCCATTGTACAACCCCATTGCAGCTCGGGGGTCCGCGGGGAAGAAGAGTACCCAAGGAGTAGGCTGGGAGGTTAACCAGTGGGTCTCGTTTTCGGATCAAGTGCGTCATCATACACTCGCGGAAGTGACCGGCAACAAGGGAATACCAGTGACCACAGAGAAAGCGGATTCTCGCACTCCGGTGTACGGTACATGTGTATTTCGTTACTACTTGATCTGAGATTAAAAATATGTAAATGTTGTGTTATGTTCCTGAAATGAGTATCAGCAGTGTGTGTGTTGAATGAATTGAAATCTCAATGCGTTTCTTTACTGGTTGTAATTGTTGTGTAAAAAAAAAAAAAAAGAGAAAAAAAATAGAGTTTTAGCAGGGTCCTTACACTACCCAATCTGCTACTCTTCCCACTGCTGCGATCAACTCAGTGTAGTATACACAAAAACCCAACGACAAGAACAAGAAGAACAAGAAAACTCCTTTTGAAGAGCAGCCCACTAAGCAATCCAACCCAAAGCAGAAAGCTACTACAAAATATGACAGTGGAAAGAACAAAGTTGTAAAGTTCCCTTGCAAAATCTGTGTGGAAGACCATATGACACACTGATGTCTGTGTCTCCAAGAATGCACAAATATTCTTGCTCAGAAGGACACTGGCCGGACCCTAGTGGTCCTATATAACCCCTTACCTGCTCAGTAGTAGCAGCATCTTGTTTCGAACCTGCCTCAACGCCCACAAGGGGGCAACGATAGTTCAAACCATCCTTCCTCTGGTGAAGAATCGTTGACTATTTACACCTTTAAAACGGTTGATCTTTAAACACAAGCCAAAACTTATGGAGCTCCAGTCGCTAATGCTCAGGGTGTTTCCATGAGTTCAAACCCATCACCGCCTAATGATCTTCATGTTGAAAGGCTTGTTGCTGATATTGTAGCTCTCCCCCCTAAAGGGGGACTTCATCGCACGAAACATAATACTCCTACACATGCTTTCCATAACTATAGTATTGTAGAAGATTTGGTGCAAGCACCGTCAGCTATGTCTACATTCGAAGTATTGAAAACCTGTCCAGTGTAACGGAAAGCTTTGCTTTCGGCCATTGGTGGGGTTGACCCTCAAGATTCCATGTTAGCAATATTCGAAATGGAGAAATGTAAGCCTCGACTTTCCCACCAACTTGCATTTCAGGTGCAGGTTATTTTGAAAGGTAGAGTTATCCACAAAACGGTCATTGACAAAGGCGCTTTGACCTGCGTCATGTCTAATTCATGTTGGTTTGCCTTGGGTTCTCCAACCCTCTCTCTGCCATCGAATTCCCTTAAAGCATTCGATGGCCATACATTCATCCTAAAAGGATATATTTCTAGCTACCCCATCACTCTGACTGGGAAAATAATAATGGTGGACATTGAAGTAGTGGATCTTCATCTCAACTATAATCTACTTTTGGGCCATAGTTGGTCTTATTCCATGACTTACATTGTGTCTTTGGACTTCCACCTCATCCTCTTCCCATTGGATGGGAGAATAGTCACAGTGGAACAAATGTCCTTCTATACCCTAGATTACTCCTTGTTTCCTAGCAGCACCATACCCTTAGTGGGTGGCATATCTGACTCTTACACCAGTGTTGATACCGGTCTTTTGAAGGGTTCTGCCCTGATGGGTTGCTTTGCTCTCCTGTCGCTTGACGTTCCATAGATGGTTTCTATGGTCTCCACCATTCCTCAAGACCCAACTGATCCCTGGATCCTCCTGGCCCCTTTTGACATTAACTCTTATGGAGAACAAATTCTATTGTCACCCGTTGAATTGGCTTACTAAGCCATTCAATCTACATTTGATTCTCTCATCACTTTGGTTATGACAAATGATACCATCTTCTCTCTGATAAGGACTCCCTCTAATGATTTACTTGATAAAGTCGTACCTGTGGATGAAGCTATTCGAGATATCTTGTCTTTAGAGGAGCGATCTTGGGAAACCTCTCACCATCGTGCTTCGATATCTGATTTGGACACGACCCCTGTAAAAACCCCACCTTTTAAGCCACCTGAGGTTGTTCCCTTGAGTTACACAATTGTCCAAACTTTGGATTTGGAAGGGAACATGGGCAATCTTTCAAAGACAATGCTCCTTGATATCTCAGTCAAAACAGGTATTGTGGAACATATTCAGATTGAAGCTAACTCAATCCTAAGGAAATTAGGAGCTTCACTTTCCCTATTAAGGACTTCCATGATGTTTTCCCTTGGTCTTATGAGGAAATGATCAGCATAGATCCTTTTAATTTCAAGCATAAGGTCAAAAAGTTGAACATTATTTCTATTGTATTTTTCTTGCTTGTTAATCCGAAGAACCTCGAGTCTCCTTCTTCGGGCATGTTAAACTACCACAAAGAAGACCGAGCATTCTTTTTATGGTAGTTTTCTTGCTCGTTAATCCGAAAAAACTCGAGTCTACTTATTTGGACTCATTAAAATACTACAAAGAATATATGAACGTGTTCTTTTTTGGGACCTTTTCTCGCTCTTGAAATGAAAAATCTCCGAGTTACCGTCTTCGGGCTCATAAAACTCCTACGAAGATGATATGAGAACTTTATTTTTTGGGACCTTTTCTCTCTCTTGAACTGAAAATTTCTCCAAGTTATCTTCTTCGGACTCGTAATAAATCTACAGAGAAGACCTGAGCAACTCTTTTATCTCTTTTTCCTCTCCCTTTAAACTAGAAAAGACATATGATTGTTTTTCATTTGACTTGTTAAAATTTTATGAAGATCTATTGAGATTTTCTTCATGTGACTCATTACAATTTCATGAAGAATATTGAGTTTACTTTGTCCCCTCATACTCGTAACAAGATGAGGCAAACGTCTATTGAGCATAGGTTTATCACTTTATCCAGACCCATTAGAATAATTTACGGAAAATGAACTATGCTAGGTATACTATTAAACCTTTGTCGCACTTGGTTATCAACCATGACAAAGGGACCCCCTTGGAGTTGCTCTTTAAGATAGTTTCAAACTCTCTAAATATGAAAATACCACCGAGTTTACTCGTTTGGACTTGTTAAATTTAATCAGATGGGGAAAATTGGACAACACAGTGTCTCAATATCTATATTCAGAAGGATTTTTTGGCAAAAGTCTTTCCCTTGAACATGGAACTCCCTCAACAAACCTTTTTTGTCATCCTCTTAGATGAACCTTACCATCCCATGATTTTAGCCTTTATATACTTTGATGTTCCTTCATCCTTGTATCCTAACACTCTTTAGTGTTCATGAGTTTATGTTGCCTAGTAAACCTTTGTGTCGTTCCTTCTATTGTTCAAGGGATCCACCTATACTCTACTGCCTGTATCAACCATCAATCATATACTTCCATCATGCCCTCCGTCTGTTTGACCCATTGCTCAAAATTTATCTCCAAAACAAATTATTCTTGTCTCATTTCGTGTCGACTGATGTAGGACACCTTATTGCCTACCTTTCAACAAGTCTCTTCCTATCGACTTCAACACTCTATCTAGGAAGCAGATCCAGAAACGTATTAGTACCATAGAACTCGCAGTCATTAGTGGTAGGTTACCTTGTGTTTGATTGGGGGTTTTCATCTTTGGCTCCCAATTGAATGATTCTATGAGTGTTTGACGACAACATCATTCTTCACAATCGCTAGATTGTACTGTGCATCTTGGAGACCATCATCATTATCGGTGGCCATCCTCGCATCTGGTAACAATTTTCATTATTGACTAGTAATAAGATGATTTCTCACATGTTCAACATCATCTCCTTTATTCACATGTGACGAAATATGATTTTCAGATAAAGCAATGACCAAGACCTTGGGTAGATGCTTGCATCACTCAACCTTGTTTCCTCTCCAAAGTTGTGTATATTGTTTTCAGAGACAACTCATCAGGATGATCATATTATGACATAGTTCCACATTATGCTTATCGGTGGACATGCTCGTCATACCTCTTTTGAGAAATCACTCTGATATAGCTACTGAGCATGGGAATGCCTGACTCATGACATCATTCTATATTTTTGACATATATGGTTTGTTTCAGGTTTCTCGCAGTTCTAAAGCTTTGATCCTCTCTCTCTTTTTCCAAACAAAATTTATAAAGTATTTCGGTGATCGTCTTCATCTCTGACCTCACACTTTAGGGGGCATCTATTATACAGGAAAATTACCTCCTCATTAGCTCAGAGGAGAAAGACAATTTGGTTAAGGACATGACATAATTCATAGGCCTATTTGCTAAGGTAATGCACCCCAAAAACACACGAGGAGCTAAAATGTTAATATAGATCAACGACTTCAAAATCAGCCTCTTCAAGGGGGAAATATCATTTACATTACAAAAATGAACAATTATTGGATGCTAAAATGATAAGACCTCCTTTCTATATATAGGAGTGTAAGGGGTCACAATATAATCAGAGCCGACATAACAATAATATTCTAAGGGCACAAAAATTACAATAGTGGGCTTCTATGGGGCACAATAATAACAATATGGGGACTACATGGGCACAACAATACAATAAGGGGGTTGCACTAATAACAATAAGGAGCTACACTAGTAGTATAGGGACCTAACATGCCCCTCTCCTTCAAAGAAATGTTGTCCTCAACACTTGAGTAGTTATGGATTCTTCTGCATAAAATTCTCATCCTTCCACGTGGAATCTTTAGTGGGTAAGTTCTTCCACTTGATGAGATACACTGAAATTGATCGATTTCGTGGTTTTCGATATCTTGTTTCTGTGACTGCTGTTATCACAGTAAATGGTTCTAAAATTTTGGACAACTAGTATGGTTCCAAAGTTTTATGTTAGTCTTGGTCAAGTCATTTTTATTGTTTTGTTTAAGAAGTCTAAAACATAGAGTGGAGTCTTGTTCCCATTATCAAATAAGGTCAAAAATCTTGTTTTACCTATCATTGATCCCACATTGATTCAAAGGTGTCATGTGTTAAGGTTGTTGCAAAATTGACATGCGCTATGAAATCACCTAGGAGTTTTCGTAGCGCAAAACTCAGAAAATGCACTATATGCACTACAAAATCGGGGATTCGTAGTTAAGAGTTTTCGTGGTGCAAAACCCAGAATTTACACTACATACAATACAAAATCACTGAAGCAGCCTTTTTTAGCAAAAAAATTATTTTAAGTAATCAACTTCCAAGAGGTTTTTTTGAGCAACTGAAAACATATTTTGGAAAATTGAAAGAGGTTTTTATTCCTAACATACTGAAATACAAAAAATTCTTTCAGTTTCTTCAAATTAAGTATGAGCTAGGAGAAGTTGATGACTCAACTTGCGCTACGAAACTGCTATAGGAGCAGTTTTTCAGAAATCACAATTTCCAATTTACACCTGATATTCAAAGACAATTTCTAGGCAGTGGGAAAGGTATTGCAAAAAACCAAGAGACATTTTTGTTCATCACAGAGTTTTCTACAAAAGCCTCCTTCAGTTTTGTAAAATACATTTTTGATGAGGAGAAAACAGATCTGTCCCAACACCTATTTTTCAGCCAGAACAGAGCAGGGGACAATTTCCTAGTTTTTAGGGCAGATGAAGGAGAATATATTGGAGGCCAGCTGGGGGTTATGGACATCACCAAGTTCGAAGTTAAGAAGGAGCAACTGTCAAAAACCAAATTTATTCCACATCCTAGGTTTTTGCTAGCATAATAAGGAGTTACACTCCTAGTTGTATTAGGACTCTAGGACTGTTAGTTAATAGCTAGTTGTAATTAATAGTCTGTTTTAGGTATGAGTAGGTGTCAGGTCAAGCAAATTCGAATTCTCTTGATGAAGGATCATGGAATCCTTATTGTAAAAGCTATATATTAAGCAAGAGATGAAATGAGAAGAGGTTGGAGTTTTCATTAGTAAAGGAAAGATTGTGTTATTGTAAAAACTGTGTTTTTTCATACTTAATACAGTGATCAGTTTGACTACTCAAGATTCACAAAGAGTTTATATGTTTGATTTTCTTATGGCTTCATAGAATTACTTATTTGCAATGGTATGAGCTTGTGATACTCAGAATTCATTGGAAAATGCTCTAACTTCCTTCACATGCTTGTAAACTGTGTTGTTTCATTGTATTATAGTTTTCTTCATAAACCTAAACTCTAAGTGCCTTGATTTCCATATCTTGCTGATCATGTTGTTTTGTTGAAGACCATTTTGAATCCATAGCCCAATAGATGTTTGCTAATAGTACTTCCAACCAGTCAATAAGTTATACTTCCATTCATTTTGTTCCTAGATTTAGCCATCTAATCATTAATCAAAAACCATAAACCTAGTGAGAGAGCCCTCTCAGGTTGAGGAGGCTAAGCCTCAGCCAAAAGATTGGTTTGAAATAGTTACACTGAGATTGACTTGATAAGCAGCCTATCAGGGTCCTATTTTGGTGATAGAATTTGTCTAAAACATAGAGTGGAGTCTTGTTCCCATTATCAAATAAGGTCAACAATCTTGTTTTACCTATCATTGATCCCACATTGATTCAAAGGTGTCATGTGTTAAGGTTGTTTCAAAATTGACATGCGCTATGAAATCACCTAGGAGTTTTCGTAGAAAAAAACTCAGAAAATGCACTATATGCACTGCGAAATCAGGGATCCGTAGCTAGGAGTTTTTGTAGCTCAAAACCCAGAATTTGAACTACACGCGCTATGAAATCACTGAAGCAGCCTTTTTTAGCAAAAAAATTGTTTTAAGTAATCAACTTCCAGGAGGTTTTTTTGAGAAACTGAAAGCATATTTTGGAAAAGTGAAAGAGGCTTTTATTCCTAACATAATAAACTACAAAAAACCTCTTTCATTTTCTTCAAATTCATTATGAGCTGGGAGAAGTTGATGACTCAACTTGCGCTACGAAACCACTGTAGGAGTAGTTTTTCAGAAGTCATAATTTCCAGTTTACACCTGATATTCAAAGACAGTTTCTGGGTAGTAGGAAAGGTATTGAAAAAAACCAAGAGAGGCTTTTGTTCAGTACAGAGTGGTCTACAACAGACTCCTTCAGTTTTGTAAAATAAAATTTTTATGAGGAGAAAAAACCTCTGTCCCAACACCTATTGTTTAGCCAGAACAGAGCAGGGGACAATTTCCTAGTTTTCAGGGCAGATGAAGGAGAAGCTATTGGAGGCCAGCTGGAGGTTATGGACATCACCAAGTTCGAAGTTAAGAAGGAGCAGCTATCACAAACCAAATTTATTCCACATCCTAGGTTGTTGCTAGCATAATAAGGAGTTACACTCCTAGTTGTATTAGGACTCTAGGACTGTTAGTTAACAGCTAGTTGTAATTAATAGTCTGTTTTAGGTATGAGTAGGTGTCAGATCAAGCAAATTCATATTCTCTTGATGAAGGATCATGTAATTCTTATTGTAAAAAATATATATGAAGCAAGAGATGAAATGAGAAGAGGTTGGAGTTTTCATTAGTAAAGGAAAGATTGTGTTATTGTAAAAATTGTGTTTTTTCATACTTAATACAGTGATCAGTTTGACTACTCAAGATTCACAAAGAGTTTATATGTTTGATGTTCTTATGGCTTTATAGAATTACTTATTTGCAGTGGTATGAGCTTGTGATACTTAGAATTCATTGGAAAATGCTCTGACTTCCTTCACATGCTTGTAAACTGTGTTGTTTCATTGTGTTACAGTTTTCTTCATAAACCTAAACTCTAAGTGCCTTGATTTGCATATCTTGTTGATCATGTTGTTTTGTTGAAGACCATTTTGACTCCATAGCCCAATAGATGTTTTCTAATCATACTTTCAACCAGTCAATAGGTTATACTTCCATTCATTTTGTTCCTAGTTAGCCATCTAATCATTAATCAAAAACCCTAAACCTAGTGAGAGAGCCCTCTTAGGTTGAGGAGGTTAAGCCTCAGCCAAAAGATTGGTTTGAAATAGTTACACTAAGATTGACTTGATGAGTAGCCTATCAGGGTCCTATTTTGGTGATAAAAACTGCTTCAGGTTCCAATATGATTTTTCCTTCCTGATCAAGTTCTGGCAATATTTTTTGAATTGGGATCTTGTCACCTATAACCTTCTTTAAGCATGACACATGGAAAACTGGGTGCACTCATGAAGATGCAAGAAGATCCAATTTGTATGCCATAGTACCAATCTTTTGTAACACCTTGTATGGACCATAAAATTTGGTGATAATTTATTATCCCTCTTAGCTTGATTAAGGGACATTTGTTCGTATGGTTGTAGTCGTAGAAATAGTCAGTCACCTACATCAAAACGTCTTTCATTGCGATGTTGATATTCCTATTGTTTCATTCTATTCTGCACCAAAGTGAGGTTATATTTTAAGAGTTGGAGAACTTGTTGATGATGCTCGATGTGATCTTCCACTACTTTAATCTTCGAATTTTCTCTTAAATATGATGTGACGGACGATGGATGATATCCATAAAGTGCCATAAATGGGGTCATTTTTGCTGCAGTATGGAAGGAAGTTTTATACCACCATTCAGCCAGACACAAGCACTTGACACATTGTGTATGTTTATCAGATACAAAGCAACGAAGATATCCTTCCAAACATTTGTTCACTATCTTAGTTTTCCCATCAGATTGGGGATGATAAGATGAGATATGAGCTAAATGAGTACCCAAACAAGAAAATAACTATAACCAAAATTTCCTAGTGAAAATGGGATCTCTGTCGCTTACAATGACCTTTGGGTTTCCATGTACCTTTTGAATTGTTTCCATAAATGCAGTAGTAACTGTACTAGCTTTAAATGGATGAGATAATGCACAAAAGTGTGCATACTTGGTAAATCTATCAACTACCACCATGATGACACTCTTTCCTTCGGACTTGGGTAAAATTGTGATAAAATCCATTGAAACCTCCTCCCAACGTTGACTTGCAATGGATAAAGGTTGTAACGGACTCGGGGTCTTAATTGTCTCAACTTTATTTTGTTGGTAAACCAAACATTCCGCCACAAAATTTTGAATATTAGATTTAAGGCCATGCCAAAAAAAATCATTCTTAACCCTATTGTAAGTTTTTAAAAATTTTGAGTTCCCTCCTAAGGGAGAGGTGTGAAATTCTAGAAGAATCTTTTGTTTGAGCTGGGAATTCTTACAGAGACATAAGCGATATTTGTACCATAACGAATCATTTTTCTAGCTAAATGTATTAGATGTATAGGGATCTTGCTGCAACTTTTGAATGTGTTCCCACACTTCTTCGTCATTATTCCATTCATCCCTTGCTTCGTATATCCAATCTTGTTGGATAATAGAAATGGCGCAAAACAATGCTTCCACTTCCTCATCCTTTCTTGATAGTGCATTTGCAACAACATTTTTCTTCCCTTTTTTGTATATGATTTCAAAGTCATAACCCAACATCTTTGTGACCCATTTTTGTTGCTCTTCTGAAGTTAATCTTTGTTCTAAAAATTATTTAAAACTATCATGATCTGTTTTTACTTTGAAGTGTCTTCCCATTAGGTAAGGTCGCCATTTCTTAAGTGCATGTAGTTTTTCCAACATTTCCTTCTCATAAATAGCTTTTTGTAAATACTTTCTTTTGATTGGACAACTTTCTAAAGAAATGGGCCTTCCTTATTGCATTAAAACATCACCGATTCCGTTTCTTGAGGCATCACATTTCACAATAAAGGTTTTTGTGAAATCTGGCGTAGCTAAGACCGGTGCTTGGCACATTTCCTCTTTAAGATGTTCAAAGGCCTTCAATGTTTCCAGTGTCCAAGAAAATGCATCTTTCTTCAGTAATGTTGTCAGAGGTGCTTCTATTCTGCCATAATTCTTAACAAACTTGCGATAATACCCTATGAACCTGAGAAATCCTCATAGATGCTTTATGGATGTGGGGATTTTTCATTCCTTAATGGATTTAATTTTGCTAAGGTCTACCTTAATACCTTCATGCGATACAATATGACCCAGATATTCCACCTCTTTTACTCCAAAGAAACATTTGGAGGCTTTTGCATATAATTTTTTCTCCTCCAATAGTTTGAGCACCCTATGAACATGTTGAACATGATCCTTCCAAGACTTATTGTAGATTAGTATATCATCAAAAAATACTAACAAAAATTTCCTAAGGAAGGGTTTGAAAATAAAATTCATCAAACCTTGAAATGTAGAAGGTGCATTGGTAAGGCCAGAAGGCATCACCAAAAATTCATAATGACCCTAATGAGTTATAAATGTTGTTTCCTGAATGTCTTTCAATCTTCATTCTGATTTCATGATATCCTGAATAAAGATCCAACTTGGTGAAGTAAATTTCTCCATGTAATTTATCGAATAATTCACAGGAATAGGAAATTTATCTTTAATAGTGATATTGTTGACCTCCCTATATTATGAACACATGGGCCATGATCCATCCTTCTTGTGCACCAATATTACTAGAGTAGAGAAAGAACTGCGACTAGGTTGCATTAGGCGATTTTTGAGGTCTAAAATGGGCCTCCTATGAAAAATGTACAACCAAAATAAACTTTATAGGAACCAATAGGATTCAAGATGATGATTTCAACCATGGAGGGTGATTCACCATTTTTGGAGTAAAAAAGTACAAATATTAAAAAATAATAAAATAATAAAACTACTTTTTCTACTCATATTTTAACCTTATCTCCCTAAGTTATTACTCAAATTTCGAGCAGGAGTACCCATTGGATACAAAATTTAATTCGTCATCCAAGGAGTACCCATGTTTCATACTTTCGATGGACCCTACAACATGAAAAATGAGAAATACAATAAAAAATGTGATTGCAATAACGTTTTTCATGTATTTCTCATTTTTCGTGTAGCATGGTCTATCGAAAGTATGAAACATGGGTACTCCTTGGATGTGGAATCAAATTCTGCATCCAACAAGTGTTTCCACTCAAAATTTGAGTAAACCCATAAGGAGATAAGTGAAAATACGAGTTGAAAAAATAGCTTTGTCTTTTTTCCCTCTAAAGTTTGATGATGTAATCTAATCTTATTTTATTATTTCCACTATTATTTTATAATTTCCTTAGGAGGCCCATTTTAGACCTAAAAAATCCCCTAATGAGTTATACCAACTTCTAGAATTTCTATAACCATATGTTCAATTTCACTCTTTTGGGCATATGGATATCTATAAGGCCTGATGTTTGGAGGAACACTTCCTGGAATTAAATGTATAGCATGATCATGATCATGAATAGGTGGGAGGCCTTTGGGAGTCTCAAATATCTTGGAATGATTGTCCAATTTTTTTTGGAGATCTGGAAAAATATATGATTTCGATGTGGGAACCTCTAGTGAACATAATTGTGCAATTACGGCCCATTGTTATTTCTTTAGAATATTTGTCATGCTATTAGATCTTAATATCTTTCCCGGTTTCCCTGTGATACCCCTTAATTCAACTTCCTTTCCTTCCCAAAAAAAATTCAAGAAAATTTCTTAAAATTTAAAAGCTATCGTACCCAAAGATTGTAGCCATTAGACCCCTAGTACAACATCAACACCACCCATTGGAATGGAAAGAATTGAACTATTCAATACATATTCTCCCATGGATAAATTTATATTATGGAACTTTCCAGAGAAAATTATGGTTCCTCCATTTGCAACCATCACTTGACACTCTAGTGCTAGATATAGGAAGAAATTCAATTCCTTGGCTATCTTACAATGAATACAATTATGGGTACTACCCGAATCAATCAACACTATTACCTTTTTCTTCTTGATATGTCCTTCTATCTTGAGGGTCTGAGGAGTGGTAATTCCTGCCAATGCACTACAAGATATGGTTAGATTCATTTCTTCTTTCTCTAGGTTTGGTTCCTGGTGTATATCCTCTTCTCTTGACGTTTCTTGTTACTTTTCTTCCTCCTCTTCACAATCTATGTAAAATAATTTTTTCTCAGCACACTTATGACCTTTAGTGTATTTTCTATCAAACTTGTAACAAGCCCTTTTTCTCTTTTTTTCTTCCAACTTTTTTGGTGTCAACCTTGTAGGTTGTGTTGGAAATAATACTGAGAGGGGGGGTGAATCAATATTTACAATTCAATAATTTTTCATTTCCCAAACATATTTATATACGTTACTTTTGTGAAGTGAACTTGCGTGTACGTGCTACTGTGATTAGCGAAACCAACCTATACCCAAAGAACTTATGATTTAGTCTATTTATCATGTGTTGATCTTTAATCGATGCATCAGTAACTTGTTAAACAGTGCAGTAAAAACATAATAAACCATCACACATAAGCTACACACATGAACACCAAGATTTAAGGTAGAAACCCAATGCGGGAGAAAAACCACCTGCTGCTGTCATCTCTATCTTCTTTTAATATTAAGAAAATTTGTTTACAATCTTGTACTGTTGCAGACTCATACCAGTACGCACACACCCACCTGCAAAAGGGTACAACCTTCTCTCATTTTCCATCTTCTATTGGAAGGGAGCTACAATTCCCTAGCTCTTGTACTAGCCAATGTGTTTACTAGCACATAGGCGTTGGCCTACAGAAGGATACAACCTTCTCTTTTCCTCCAAGGACCAAAATTCATAAATTTTCGGACTGGATGCTCCTAGTACACAACAATACAAATGAAGGTCTTTTTTAATCAAATTTTCATACTGGACCCATCAGAAATTTCAAACTGCATAAACCAATAATCAGTTAATCTGAACAGTCAGATCACTGTCACCAGAATACTGCGTTGAACCCAAAAACTTGCATCATTATTCAGAACCAGCTGCAACCTCAAAAATCATGCATCATAATGTATATGCTACTTTACTGAACCCAACCAATGTGTATACGCTACTTCATTTAACCAAACCTGTATATACCTTCAAAAGTACTAGAACATAAAACTTCTGAATCAAGTATGTACCAACCAGCAATATACTGAACATCTACTGTCAATTTATAGAGCTTTAGATAGGAAGTAGTAGAGATAGCCCTTCTCACGTAAACAATAAATCAATCAAACACAAAAATCCTTATGCATTTAGTTTTACATTCAGATCTAAGAAGACTTCATTGACAGAGAACAGTAAGACAATAAAATTGATTAGACAGATCAGTCATTTTTGAAGAATAGGTTTTTCCTTTGTATACACTACTTGGAAGAGTTGAACCTGCGAGTATACGTGCCTTTACCGAGATGAACCAGCTTATAGATTTGCAAATATTAACTCACAACTTTGCTGCTATTTCAGACTTCAGACAAACCCAAATCATGACAACTAAAGAATAAACAGGTGTACGTAATCAGGTCTAGCCCAACCAATATCAGATCATTCAATGATAAGTCCAGACCTCATGATCCTGATCCAACATTGAATTCAAGGTGCACAAAATATTTAAGATCAAATCAAAACATAGCCCCTACAACATAAAATATACTTCAGATAGAAGTATTCCTGAGAAACCCTTTTCACTTGTACACCCTGACCTTATGATCTTCTCCTCCATATATAGTTTTAGGCCTTTCTCAATACCTTAGACCAAAACCACTTATGACCCATGGTATTCTTGGACGGGATCAAATAGTCATTAATCCGCTTAATATTGTGGGCTAATACCATGGTATTGACCCATGGTATTGTTTCCTCTTGAATTTCCTTGATTTTCCAACATATACACACTTTTCTTCTTGTGAAATCGCATGTTTAGGCATACGCTCTTTTTGTTTTGTAAACCAGCATGTATACGTTGTTTTGACTAAGTGGACCTGTGTATACATCTTAAACTGATTTACATTTTCCATTTCCTTCAACTTATTTATTCTAATCAGTAGACCTTAGTTCCATCTTCCCGTTCTTATGTACCAATGCGCTGTTACCTCTGAAATGATCTGTTATGCTGTGAGTTGTCTTTTATCAAAACTGAACTAACTTGTGAGAGAGTTTCCATCAAGGACAACACTTGTATCATAATGCCAACAATCTCCCCCTTTGGACTTGATGGAAACCATGTTGGTGTTGATTACTGCAAGTTGTAGAAACTGTGAAAGTTAACAAGCAACACCAAAATACTCTCCCCCTTTGAGACCAAGGGCAAAGGGTGGACCAAGATATTATCCCCTTTTGGTATACATTATACTTTCCATGCTCCCCTAGAGTACATGCCAAGTTTGCAGATATATGTTTCAAAAGAATAACATGACTCTATAACTCAACTAAGTGAGTATGACCTCCCTAAGACCAATCACTCATACATACATCAATCACCCAACCAAGTGGGGATATACCAATTGTTTATATGTGACTGAAATATAACAATTATTACATCATCCATCTCATGCATAGTGGGGATACAAATTACATCATATGTCCAACAGGACTAATTCAAACATAGACTATGACATAAGGAGACATATCACACCCTAGATATTTACATGACTTATGCAAAAAATGATATAAATATCTGAAACCATACCTGAACTCAGCAACCATAATTCAAACAATGCAGAATGTGAGTGAAGGCTAATGCTCCCCTTGAACCTATGCTACCTGTGAATTGTCAACAAGTCATTCATCAAGGCATTTTTTTCAGTCAGATAAGAATCAATGAACAAAGCATATTTTGAGACTGTAATCATCAATATCAGACTGAGAACCCATATCATATTTTGACCCACTGTTTTTCTGTCAAAAAAACATATACATTTCTGCAACCACAGAAATTTGCGTATATACGTGACTATACTTCATGAAACTCGCGTATATGAACCTTACTTTGAAAAATTGGATTTTACAGCAGGATGACGCAACAACTACTCCCATATTTTGTCTGAGATATTCAAATGTTTCTCTGGGAAGTAGTTTGGTGAATATATCAACAAATTGTTCTTTGGAGGGAGAATACTCCAATTTAACCTTTTTTTCAAGCACTTGTTCTCGTAGAAAATGGTACTTAATGGGTATGTGCTTGGTCTTGGAGTGCATGACCGGATTTTTCGAAATACTGATGGCACTTGTATCATCACATAGAATGGAGATGGGTGGAGTACATGTGATTTGAATGTCTTGCAAAATTTGCATCATCCAAAGTAGTTGTCTGCAACAAGATGAAACAACCACATATCTGCTTCAGCTGTAGATAAGGCAATTGAACTTTGTTTCTTGCTAAACCAAGACACCAACCGTGAACCCATATAGAATGCTCCTCAACTAGGGATCTTTCGATCATCAACATTTCTTGCCCAATTTGCATCTATATATGCATGAAAAGTAAGATCTGTATATTTAGGATACCATAGTCCAAAGTCTTGAATTCCTTGAAGATATTTGAAATTTTTTTAACTGCCTGAAGATGTGATTACTTTGGATTTGCTTGGAACCTTCCAACAATTCCTACTACCACCATGATATCAGGTTTGGTACATGTTAGATAAAGCATAATTCCAATCATAGATCTGTAATTTAGTTGGTTTATTGTTGGTGATTCATTGTTAGAATTGAGACTGCATCATGTTACCATTGGAGTACATACTGGTTTAGAATCTTCCATTCTATACTTCTTCAAGCCCTGCTTGAGATATTTGGTTTGCGAAAGAAAAATACCATTTTTTGTTTGTTGTACTTGTAGACCAAGAAAATAAGTAAGTTCACCAAGTAAGGACATTTCAAATTCTTGCTACATTATCGAAGAAAAATTATGACTCATACATTCTTCATTGCTACCAAAGATGATATCATCAACATAAACAACAATAATTAGCAGTTTATCATTTTCAATCTTTGTGTATAAGTTCTATCTACAGAACCTTTTGTGAAACCTTGTTGTTTTAGATATTTGTCAAGACGGTAATACTAAGCCCTTAGATCCTGTTTCAGGCCATAAAGAGCCTTTTTTGAGCTTGCATACGAGTTTTGCATCATTTCCTAGAATGAATCCTTCTGGTTTCTCAATATAAACTTCTTCTTCTAAATCTCCATTAAGAAAAGCTAATTTTCAATCCATTTGATATACTTTGAATTTTCAAACACTAGAAAGAGTAAGAAACATTCTTATGGCTTCAAGTTTGGAAACAGGTGCAAAAGTTTCTTCAAAATCTATACCTTCTTCTTGAGCATACCCTTTACAAACAAGTCTTGCCTTGTTTCTAATAACTTCTCCATTTTCATTCAGCTTATTCTTAAATCTCCATTTTGTTCCTATAACATTTTTATCATGAGGTCTAGGAACTAATTCCCAGGTATCATTCTTTTCAATTTGGTCAAGTTCTTCATCCATGGACTTAACCCAACATTCTCCTTTGCTAGCTTCATTTACATTCTGTGGTTCTGTGGAGGATAGTAATGCTAGATAACTTGAGGTCCCTATAAGATTTCTTCTTGTCTATACTCTAGACCCTTTTTCTCCTAGAATTTGAGATTCTGGATGATTCTTCTGAACAATGTGGATGAAGTCTTTTCCTTGTCTGTTGTATCTTCTTCTGGTGCTTCATTGGTTTCTTCTTCTATATCATTTTGATTTGATACAGGAAAGAATTACCCATCTTCCTCATTGTCATATTCCTCTGTTGATTTCATTTGTTTCGGATTTCTGCATGCTTCATCAATTACAACATCAATGCATTCAACAATTTTCCGAAGTCTTTTACTATAGAATTTGTATCCTTTACTTTTGGATGAATAACTAAGAAGAATTCCTTCGTCTGCTCTAGGTTCAAACTTACCAAGTTTTTCATCAGTTCTTTTGATGAAACATTTGCTTCCAAAAACTCTAAGGTGTTTTACAATAGGAGGCTTACCATACCAAAGTTCATACTGAGTTTGATCTCTATTTACCCAAACATTCACTTTGTTGAGAATAGCCAGGGCAACAAATGCAGATTCACCCCAGAAGGTTGCAGGAGTTCCAGATTCATCAAGCATCCCTGAGCCATTTGTTGAACTATTATGTTCATTCTTTCCACCATGCCATTTTGTTGAGGATTTCTAGCGATGAAGAATTTCCTTTTTATTCCATTTTGTTCACAAAAGTAAAAGAATTCATCTGATATGAATTCTCCCCCTCGATCAGATCTAAGACATTTGATTTTTCATTCTGCTTCATTTTCAACCAAAGCTTTGAAGGCTTTAAACTTTTCAAATGCTTCATCTTTATGCTTTAGTAGACCTATCCAACACATCCTGGAAAAATCATCAATAAATAAAATAAAGTATTCTTCTCCATGAGGTGACGTTTTCATTGTTGGTTCACATAAATTAGTATGGATGAGTTCAAGAGGCATACTCGATGATCCTTCTTTTTCACTGAAATGAACTCTGGTTTGCTTACTGATTTGACATGGTTTGCATATGGTATTTTATGGGATGCTGATATCTGGAAGATCACCTTTCATGTTTTTGGAGCATCCGTTGTCGATGTACCACTGATTCTCTTGTCCTACTGCATATAGAGCCATGCCACATCTTTCTAATTGAGATTCTTTCTTTCTCCATATCTTGGAATTTGATGATGTTTGCTCCTTTTGAAGTGTTGGCAAAATTCGCTCCTGCATTCAGATTCTTCATGACCAAAGTTGTTACAAATCAAACATTATATTTCATTTTCAAGAGGAGAAAAGTTATTATTGGAAATTTTCTTGATTCCTATTACACTCCTTTGATTTCGTGCTTCTCTAGTCATGATGGTTTTGTAAGCAACACATTGAGCATGAAAAACATTGTCCATTAAAGAAGTTTCTACGATCATGGAATCTTTTGGCATTGTTTACCTGTTGGTTGAGGCTTCTATTGATATTCATCCTTGGAGTAAATTGATCATGATTTACCTAATGAGTACTTTTTGGCCTTTGCTGATGATTGACATATTGTTCACTGGTATTTGGTTCATTAAGATAGCTTCTGGTGGAGGCTGACGACTTCTGTGATTGATATGATTCTTCAGTATATCCAAGACCTGTCTTTATAAGAGGAGAACGCTGAACTTTGATGATTTAATTTAAATTTTCTGATCCTTTAACAAATCTAAGATTAAGATATTTTTTCTTCTCCAATTCTTTTCTTAGACCCACAATTTCACATTCTAGATTTTCATTGTGTTTTTCTTTTTCAGCGAGTTGATGTGTCAACGTATCTATAATCACATTCTTTTCTTCTAAACAGATTTTTAGTTTTATGATTTCTTCAAGAATTCCTCTTCTAAGGCATCCAAAAAATCATCATTGTCATAAGCCATGAGTAGTCTATAATCTTTTTCAATTTTATCTTCATCACTATTAGATAAACCATCACTATCTTCATTAGTATAGTAACTCCTTTTATTGACAACTTGTTTTCTATTGCCTTTTGCATATTCCTTTCCCTTTTCATATTTATCTTTATGAGGGAATTTGGCAGCATAATGGCCGACCCTACCACAAGCAAAGCATTTGAATGGTAGCTTACCTTTGAATCTTTCGAAACCCTGTTGAAGCTTCTTCATAAAATTTACCTCATCTTCTTCTTCTGAAATTTGTCTTGGTTCATTGTGCTCTTCCTTTTTCTTTTCCCTTTGTTGAAGCCTTAAAAGCGACTTCTCCCATATCTGATGGACCTCCTTTCCTCATTTCAAAGGAAGTTAGGATTCCATGGAGTTGAACCACAGTAATAGTTTGAAGATACTGTTTTTCTTTTATGGCATATACTTTTGACTCAAATTTAGAAGACAAAGATCTCAAATTTTTCTCAACTAAAGTAGCTTCCTTTATCTGTTCACCCAGATTCTTCATACAATTAACAATCTCATCTACACATAAAAAGTAACTAGCAATACTCTCATGACTATGCATCTTAAGAGTTTCATACTAAATTATGAGAGTTTGGAGCTTAACACGTTTTACCTGGGAGTGTCCTTCGTAGCTCTAAATGATTTTGTCCCATATCTCTTTGGTTGTCTTGAGCTGCATGAATTTGATGAATTCTGATTCTGAAATACTTCCTAATAATGTATTTACTGTTTTGGCATTGGTTTCATATAACTTCTTACTTGCTGAATTTGTAGGTACTGCTGCTAGAAATTGATATCCGCCTTCCACAATTTCCCAAACATCAGCTCCAAGCGACTGAAGATAGGCCTTGGTTCTTATTTTCCAATATACCAAGTTGTTCCCATTGAATATTGGTGGTCTGATAGATCCCATGCCTTCGTGATTGTTCATCATGAAAGATCTTCCTTCAAGCAATCATGCTTCTTCTGAAGGAAGGACCTACTCTGATACGAATTGTTGGAAATAATACTGACACATGGGGTGAATTATTATTTACAGTTCCATAATTTTTCATTTCCCAAACTGATTTATATACGCTACTTCTATGAAGTGAACTTGCGTGTACACACTAGTGTGATTAGAGAAACCAGCGTATACTTAAAGAAATTATGATTTAGTCAATTTATCATGTGTTGATCTTTAATCAGTGCATCAGTAACATGTTAAAAAATGCAGTAAAAACATAATAAACCATCACACATAAGAAACACACATGAACACCAAGATTTAAGGTGGAAACCCAATGCGGGAGAAAAACCACCTACTGCTATCATCTCTGTCTTCTTTTAATATTAAGAAAATATGTTTACAATCTTGCATTGGCGCAGACTCATACCAGTATGCAGGCACCCATCTGCAGAAGGGTACAACCTTCTCTTGTTTTCCAGCTTCTACTGCAAGGGAGATACAACCCCCTAGCTCTTGTACTAGCCAATGTGTTTACTAGTACATAGGCACTGGCCTACAGAAGGATACAACCTTCTCTATTCCTCTAGGGACCACGTTTCATAAATTTTCAGATTGGATGCTCCTGGTACACAAAAATACAAATGAAGGCCTTGTTTCATCAAATTTTCATACTGGACCCATCAGAACTTTTAAACCGCATCAACCAACAATCAGTTAATCTAAACAGTTAGATCATTGTCACCAGAACACTGTGCTGAACCTGGAAACTTGCATCATTATTCAGAACCAGCTGCAACTTCAAAAATCATGCATCATAATGTATATGCTACTTTACTGAACCCACGTGTATATGCTACTTCCTTTAACCAAACCTGCGTATACCTTCAAAAATACTAAAACATAGAACTTCTGAATCAAGTCTGTACCAACCAACAATATAATGAACATCTATTGCCAATTTACAGAGATTTAGACAGACAGTAGCAGAGATAACCCTTCTTACTTAAATAATCAATCAATCAGACACAAAACTCCTTATGCATTCAGTTTTACATTCAGATCTAAGAAGACTTCATTGACAGACAACAATAAGACAACATAACTGATTAGATAGATAAGTCATTTATGAAGAATAAGCTTTTCCTTTGTATACGCTACTTGGAAGAGTCAAACCTACGAGTATACGTGCCTTTCCTGAGGTGAACCAATGTATAGATATGCAAATATTAACTCACAACTTTGCTACTATTTCAGACTTCAGACAAACCTTGATCATGAGATTTAAAGATTAAAACAGGTGTACGTAATCAGATTTAGCCCAACCAATATTAGATCATTCAATGATAAGTCATTTTAGGTCTCATGATCCTGATCCAACGTTGAATTCAAGGTGCAAAAAATATTTTAGATCAAATCACAACATAGCCCCTGCAACATAAAATATACATCAGATAGAAGTATTCCTGAGAAACCCTTTTCACTTGCACACCCTGGCCTTATGATCTTCTCCTCCTTATGTAGTTTAAGGCCTTTTTCAATACCTCAGACCAAAACCACTTAGGACCAGTGTTATTCTTGGTTGAGATCAAATAGTCGTTACTTCGCTCAATATTGTGGGCTAATGCCATGGTATTGACCCCTAGTATTGTTTCCTCTTGAATTTCCTTGATTTCCAACATATATGTGCTTTTCTTCTTGTGAAAGTGTGTGTATACGTATACGCTCTTTTTGTTCTGTGAACCAACATGTATATGTTTTTTTGACTAAGTGGACCTGTGTATACATATTAAACTTCTTTACACCATCCTTTTCCTCAACTTCTTTATTCTGATCAGTAGACCTCAGTTCCATCTTCCTGTTCTTCTGTACCAATGCCCTGTTACCTCTGAAATGATCTGTTACACTATGAGTTGCCTTTTATCAAAATTGAATTGACCTATGAGAGAGTTTCCATCAAGGAATACACTTGTATCATAATGTCAACAATTTGTGGAAGGCTAGGGGAAACAACACTTACATCTTTATAGTTAGGAGTGGTAGGCTTCCTTGCTGCCATAATTTTGCTTTCAATTTTTCTTGCCAACCTGAATGCCTTCTCCAATGAATTAGGTTTTCAAAGGCGAACCTCATGTTGGATGTTATCCTTTAAAGTCCCAATGAACACCTCATTCATATGCTCCTTTGGAATATCTTTTACCCTTATATTCATTTTTTGGAATTCCTCAATGTGCTCCACCATTGAACCCTTTTGTTTGAGATTTATCAATTGGCTAAAGAAGGTGTTGCTTTTTGTATCCTCATAATGTGCTATCATTTCCTCCATATAAATTGACCAAGTGATAATTTTTTTACGAGAGAAAAGCCATCGATACCATACAAACTAACTAGGTTCCAAATATAAAGTTGCAATGCTTATCTTTTGTGTGTTTTGCACATTATGGAGATCGAAATATTGCTTCATCTGTAGTATCCATGTTACGAGATCCTTCCCATCAAACATCCTCATATCGATCTTTGGAACATGGCGATTCTTCAATCCAACATTAGATTCTATGAAATCATGATTAACATTACTTTTTTTCTCATCATGAGTTTCCTCTACTACCTTTTCACCATTAGGAATCATTTTGTGTAGCAACTTTTCCAAACCTCCTTTCGAACCTTCCATGTATTTCTTCAAATATTCAATGTTTTCTTTCAGTTTTGCTTCTAAACCATCCATCTTAGCTTCCATGCCATCCATCTTAGCTTCCATTCCTTTGCTTAAACCATCCAGCTTAGATTCTGTTACTTTTTGTGAGAGTGAAATTTGTTTCACTTGGTCTCGTAAGTTTGATAGATCATGTTTCATTTCTTCCTCTTCTTTATGAGTCATGGTAGAGCTTTCAGGTTGCTTACTCTTTTTTTACATTTTATTTCTTCGAGGCATCAATTAATGATAATTATGCTTCACTATGCCCTTTGAATAACTTCAAACTAATTTTTCAAACCAAACTTATGCAAATTTTTAAAAAAACTACACACCGTTTTTCACTTTGTAGGAGATCGATATTGAATCTATTGTATCTCTATAATTTCGGATCTCCGAAGTTTTAAATTTCATCCCGTGGTATTCCTTTGAGTCCTATTTCTAACCCCACTAGTATGATCAATATTATATTCTTCAAGAAAGATTTATGCGAAATCTCCCACGATGACCTGATTATAGATTGGTCTAGTAGAGTTGACATGTACGACCTTCCACGTGTCATTGTTTCTACCTTCAGACTTAAGACTAATAATACATACATACCAATGACTAAGCTCTCTTGTGGCCCCTTTTGGAAAGAAAACAACAAGTGGGAGAATGTTGGTGTGTGTTATATTCTTCCAACGACTAGCCCTAGTCATGAAGTCGAGGGTTTAGAGGGGGGCGAAAGCCCCCCCTGTCACAAAACATCAATGGTCGCAAAACCTTACTACTGCAGCCTGGGCCATATACTCTCCTAACTTGACACCTCATCTCTCTAATGGACTTTGTATCGAGTCAGCCACTAATAATCAATCTAAATACAACACTATCATAGGTCTCTTATCTGATGCCCACCACCTAGGTATCTGTCACCTACCTCTATTCCTTGATTCCTAGCTAGTTGTATCGCAGTTAAACGAGACCTTTCAGGTTTGTGATGCATGCCATTTTCAGAAGTATCTACATGCACAAAGGTTAGCTCGAAATTTTGATCATATCACATTTACAAATATATTAAGGGATCAAAATCATACAGTTGATCGCATAGATAATCAAATCCTAGACTAGCATGCATCACATATATATAACCATCAAGATACATAAACCATGAGAATAAGATATATCTCGAACAAATGCATAAATACATCAAAACGTATAGACACATATGACATATCATGAGAAGGCGTGATGTTGTATGGAAGGCAACACTGCTGAATCACGCGAAGATCCCGTCTTTGGTGAAGCCACCCGATGGTATACAGTTGTGGATGTGTTGTGGTTGGTAAGCCTAGCCACTTCATGACCTCTGTCAAAATGAGGTTCTTTTGGCTCCCGCTATCAACAATAAACTATAGCAGGGAGCCCTTTACCCACATCTGGGAGTGGAAGAGGTGCTCCTCCTCTGGCTCTTCAGGTTCCTCCTTCTAGATCTTCGTGGTGGCAACGGTAGCGTTGGGCTCCGCATCGATAATCTGCTTTCCTTTCTCATTCCCCTTCTCAGGTTCTGACTCAGAGTCGGAACATGCATCTAATTCTGAAACCTTTAGCTCAGCCACCAGTGAATGCTTGGCCTAACACTCACTTGTGTTGTGAGTGGAGCTCTTATGGAACTCACACCACTTTCCCATGTCCTTTTCTGGCTTCGTGGCATTGTTCTTTGCTTACGGTTTTGGTGGGTTATCTTGGGCTCCCTCGCCTTGGCTTTGTCCTTTGTTCAGTGATTTGGGGGCACCTTTCCCTTGCTTCAGATTCACAAATCCAAAGTCTCACTTCCTCTGTTTAAACTTTTTCTCGATCTTGACTGCATATCGGTATGTTGTGCTGAGCAAGGAGATGTTGAGGAATTATATTTCGTCCTAGATATATCTATGCAGGTAGCCATAGTATTCGAGTACCAAATGATGTCATGAATCCTTGGTACCCAACTATGTGCGAAAGGTATGGAAAATATTGGTGAACTCCAACACGTCTTGGTCCCTTCCCTGCTGCAGCATGGTCCACTTTATGTATTGATCCTCATAGATTCCGATAGGGTAATATTTCTCCTTGATGGCATCCTGAAATGAATTCCAAGTGGGTGCGGCTAAAAACAGTGAGGCTGTACTTTCATCCTTCTGCTCACATTAGGTTTCCCACTAGCCCTTGACATGGGGGGCGGCTTTGAGAATAGCGAAAGTTATCTTTTCCCAGCTAGAAAAATCATGAACAAAAAAGTACCCTTCTAGTAGATTTAACCATTTATCTATGGCGTCTGCATCTATCTAACCCTCAAATATGGGAATGTCAAAGTTAACTTGTACCTTAAAGAGTGTGACGCTTCCAGAGTAGCTGTTGGAAGTAGATGTGTCACCCCTAGGTAGTTGTTGAAGGATCTGGGCAAAGTTGTTCATCATTGCGTTCCTTTTTCGCTCGAGGGCCTCTTCAAGCAAGATTTTTATAGGATCTCCTACCCCCTCATCGTTCTTTTCATCCGCCATGGGAGGTTGTCAGGATTTGCGAGGCTAGTCTTGCAAAGGTTCGACCAGTTCAAGCCCTAACTCCTTATACCCCGACCTTGTTGGGGACATGTAAAGAAAGATAGGGAAAGAGCAGACCGCTCTGATACCAATGATCCAGATTTAAACAGGAACGTAACAAATTACAAATATAACCATACATATAGAGATGCAACAGAAATAATACTTCATTTCATTACTGTAAAATACTGAAATATGCTTACAAACAGAAATGGAAATAAACTAGCTAGGGTGATGGTAGCTTATCTCTGAGAAGAGATGTTGCAACTACATGCCTATGAACTGTGTTACAAAGATACTCAAGGGCCTTTTTATTATTGAACAATAAGATCAAACCCTAAACAACCAAAACCCTAACCCGAGGAGATGTAACACCAAGAGTTTATGGGCCCCGTTGGGGTGAGTTAGACAGCCAACTTCTCGCAGTCATGACTTGGTCATATTATCTTTGTTTGACACGCATGATAATCCATCTAAAAGACATCTCTGAGGACTACAACAGAAAAGATGGTTTTAGAAAAAAAAAAATTGGCGGTATATTTCCAAAAAAAACGTTGTTTAGGGCCTCAAACCGGGTTCGGAAGTTTAGGACCCAAAAAACTGCTAAAAATAGTAAATTGTGCTATAATTAAGGAAACTGAAAAATTGAAAGAAAAAATGGTGGGGGTCTAGGTGGAATTGGCAAGTGGCCACCAATATCCACTTGGATCATTCCTCCCCCCTTAGGAAGTAGTGGTCCCCATTTCGTTGAGTTCCTCCATAAGATGAGGAAACTTCGGCTGAACTTGGTCCATAGTAAGCCACTTGCCCTGGTGAAGGAGTTGGCCTGCTTTGACAACTCAATATAGTTGGATCTGCTGCTGGTGAGTGTGCTTGATATGTGTGTCCATGATCTGATCAGTTGCAGCTTGTTCCATGCAATCTATATTTAACTCTGTTGGTGTGAGTTGTTCTGCAATGTCGAATGTGTCTGGTAATGGTGGAAAGTTTGGCCGAATGTTGTCCACATTGAACATTGGGTGCAGGCCAAGGAATGGGGGAATGTTGAGCTAAAATGCATTGTCTCTCACATCCTTGGTAATGGTGTAAGGACCATATCGGAGTGGTCTGAGTTTCTGATAGGCTCCTGTAAGGCATTCCTTCTGCAAATGCAACCAAACTTTGTCGCCCACCTGAAACTTGTGTGGAACCCAATGTTGATCATGTCGCTGCCTGTACTTGGCATTTGATTTCTCCAAAATTTCATGGACCTACTGGTGGATGTGTTGGATTTTCTCAATGAAGTTGTTTGCCTTATCTGTTTCAGACTAGACATGAGCTGAATCTGCCTGAGTAGTTGCAAATGGCATGGCCACATCAATGGGACATAATGGCTGGAATCCCAAGCCCACTTGAAAAGGGTTGTGGCCAATCAAGCTGCTATGTTGAACATAAGGGAGTCTCTCATCCCATGTATGTGGATTCTTTTAGTTGTACATGCACAGAATGTGTACGATTATCCTGTTGACAACCTCTGTCTGGCCATCAGTTTGGGGATGGAAGGTTGTGGACTTAGTGAGTTTGGTGTCCAGCATCGACCAGAGACTGGACCAAAATGTACTGAGGAACCTATTGTCCCAATCTAAAATTATAGATTGTGGGATCCCAAAGTGTACCCACACTCATTCAAATAAGAGTTTAGCAGTGGCTTTTGCTGTGATATTCTTCTTGCAGGTTGTGATAATGGCCATCTTCGAGAACCTGTCGAAAACCAAAAAAACACAATCATTTCCATGCTTAGTATAAAGAAGGCCTAACATGTAATCCATGGAGATGGATTCCCAAGGTCGACTAGGGGTTGGAAGCGGGGTATAGAGGCCTTGCTTCTTAATGGTTGGTTTGGTAATGGTGTAGGTAGTGCAGGATCTGATGTACTTCCTGACATCTTATTGAAGATTCGGCCAATAGAAATACTTCTGTAGTACTGCCACCGTTTTCTCGACCCCGAAATGCCTAGCAGCCCGACTGTAGTGTGCTTCCAAAATCATATTGGCACGCTCACTTGAAGGAACACAATGGTGACCTAGGTGGCATAACAGGGCATCCTAGAGGTGAAAATCTGGAACATGCTGACCCTCCAAGAGTGTCTGGTATGTGTGGCCGAATTCGGGGTCACTTTTGTAGATAAGTGGCCAATCTGAAGTCTCGTGCCCACAAGAGTTGAGCATGGTGGTGAACTCTATGATCGGTGGTCAACTGAGGCAATCTGCAACATTACTGGTGTTGCCCATCTTATACTTGATATTCAAATGGAACTATTGTAGGTATGTGGACCACTTCTGATGGCGATCATTCTGCAATTTCCCATGTGTCTGTATGAACTGCAAGGGCCAGTGGTCTATGTGGCTGACCGTTTCCTTCCCCAAAATGTAATGCTTCCATTATCGGCAGGCCTGCTTAATGGAATACATCTCTTTGTCTTAAGTGGGATACTTTCGAACTGTGTCTAAAAGTGTCTCACTGTGATAAGCCACTGGATGCCCGTGTTGAGTAAGGACTACCCCAATATCATAGTCAAAGGCATCTCTCTCGATCTCAAATGGTTGTTGCAAGTCTGGTAATGTGAACACTAGTGCCGAGCAGAGGCGATGTTTCAACTCTATGAATGCCTTCTATTGAGATACAAACCAAAATAATTTTGCTTTCGCTCCTCCCTTGGTGACTTGTCTCAAGGGCCAAATGATATGAAAAAATCCCAACACTAACTTGTTGTATAAGTTGGCAAGACCTAGAAAGCTGTAGAGCTCTGTCAAAGTGGTTGGATATGGCCAATCCCGAATGACTTGGATCTTGTTTGGATCCACATGCACCCCCCGTTCGTCAATAATGTATCCCAGATACTGAACCTAGGTCATGCCAAAAGTGCATTTCTCCAAATTGGCACATAACTTGTGTTTTCGCAGTGTTTGGAGAACATGTCGGATGTGGTGGAGGTGCTCTTCCCAACTCTGGCTGAAGATAAGGATGTCATCCAAGTATACCATTGTTGGTCACTCGAATTGTTATTGATTAACAGTGGAGTACCACATTAATTTGTCAACCCGGGAAAGTCCTTTTGTTTCAAAGGTGACCTCGTACTGTATGCACTTTAATTTCAAAAACATTAAAAGTTGTAGTACAACAAATCTAATTTCTATCAAACACTTACTCTGCATTACAGCAGTCTTAAACTATTGTAGCAATGAAATGAAATGAAATTGAGTAAATGTAACAAATCTGCGGAAAAATGATGGCTGTTTATAACAAAGGACCAGGACCCTGTCCTCAGAATAAGGACGCCCAGCACCTGCCTCCGTGACCAGTCGCCAATACACACCAGAAATCCTATTCACCGGTGACACACTTCTCACAGCGCCAATTGATTAAAGGAACAACGTATCAGCAAAAGGGAAATATCAGAAGCAAGGCTAAACACATACAGAAATAACACACACTTAACAGGAAAGGAATGGGTGAATCTTGTGAAGAAGGTGGGCCCTGTCCCTCTCACAAGATTCCCCTGCGCACAAATATTAAATCAAACTGCTCAGAACAAAACTTTATTCATCTGCCAAGAGTTCAATTACAACAGAGGTTCCGACCTTCAGCACTACAATAATTCGGTATCACACATGCTAGTCTTTCAACTGTAGATGTCTCCTCTTGATAGAGGAGACATCTATTACAATAGATTGTCCTACAGTTTAATTCTTCTGTACAAAAATAGGAAATTGATTCCTGTTACAGCATACTGTTGCAACAATGTATATCTTTGTCATCCTTGGTTAATCGAATCTTTCCGCTGTTGCAAAATGGGTGGTCTTCGTCTATCTCCTCAGAGTCCACGTGCTATCCTTGGTTATTCTGTTGTTGTTGCTGATTCGGTACATCTTAACTGTCCCTTAAAACACTTCATGATGTTCCTGGTGTTCCCGCGTCTGTGGCTAAATTGGCTGATCATGCTTTATCATCATCGGCCGAGTATAGTCCTGCCAGCTTCAGACAGTTGCTGTTGCAAATTAAGACATTTCCTGCTTTAGTCAGTTGCTGCTTCTAGTGTTGCAGCAATTGCACAGTTGCTGTTCCTGGTGTTGCAGCAACTGTGAATTATGATTCTGTGGACTTTGAACAATTTCAATCAACTGTCAGCGACTTAGCCAATTTCCAAAGATTAATTGTAAAGATAACATGAATATGTGTTGAATAATTAATCATATAGCAAATGAGGAGAGTTACTTCATACCTTGGGATGATGAGGTCAAAATGATATCAAGGGTTTCAATTCATAGGTTAAAAAGAGTAATATCATAACAAAATGTAGGGTCAAAAGTAGACAATTCAGAGTCCTAACAAATATCAATAGTAACTATAAACCCTTTTCTTATTTCTTTATCCTTATTTCAAAAGAGATTATGTTCTCAATTCCTTTTGAACCTTTTATGCATGAAATATCGTTTAAAAAGTCAATCATAACGGTTTAAGTGGAATAATGACCACATAAGCATTTTACCTACGTCAGCTGTCCTTTTCCCTTTTTCACATCACTCCATATCATCTTCATATCTATTCATGATTTTCATCATAAACCTTGATTTCAGCAACTTGATACTTTTTGTGATCTTGTCATGAATATGTACACCTTTCCTTTTTTATACTGTACGATTGTCATCCAATACGCTGCTCCTCCATTTAACTGGTTGAGGACAACTTATCACATTTCAGGGGGGTGCGGGTGACTTCCAAAATACTCCTGCATACATGTCATTTTTTTATTCGAAGGTACTAGACTGCATCAGATCTCTTAATAGCAAGTTTTAACGGTATTGATGTTAAAAAAGGGATATTATCTGATATGCACAGTTTGTTGTTCCATTGTTATCTCTGTGTATTTTTGTGCAAAATTAACAGTGTGTAGAACTTAGACAAAATGGGAGTTTGATCAGTATGTAGTGAACCACAAGTACTAACAGTTTCCGATACTGCACGAGAAATTTTGGTAAGAGTAGGATGGATCGCCTATTTTACATGATTACATCAGCCCCATGAAACTGTGGCTATCAAATCTTTGCAGAATTTCCAGGATGATCATTCCATAGTAAGAGGAAAGCAAATAACAGTGACAGAAATAGTAATTGTAGACGTATTTGGACTACCAGCAGTTGGACCCATATGGACACATAAGAAATTGAGACTTCAAGATGCCATGGCCACCTTTCGGGACGAGGGACAGAACTTGATCGTTAAAGGAAAAGGAGTCCAGCCTTCATCTCTGGGAGAACCATGGACGGAACTAGATAGAGTAGTGCAGAGCTACATTACATGTGACGGGAGAAAGGATGTGGTAAGACCATGCCACCTCAAATTACTATCAGTACTAAAACAGAAATGTGTCGTAAATTTTCCTGCATATTTAAATTTTTTGTTGCATGATGCTGCTCAGAGAATAAAGAAATCCCGTCATATAGGTACTGTAGTGAGCCACGATTGTTTAATTCAATTGATATTAAGTTATAGCCTTGCTCAGCAACAGACCAGTTGGGAAGAATTGGTGTTTTCTATAGACGAGGGACTAGCCTTTCCAGCCCCAAAAAGAAAAAGATCCACCAACACAGTAAACATACATCAAAAACGTAGAAACTCCTCCAGATTAAGAATAGGCAGGGGAACGTTTGAGAACCTCCAGGGTAGCAGAAGCCAACCCTTAGAATTACATAGTTCTGAAAACGAGCAACCCTCACAACCCGACGGAAGAGATAACCAAGAATCAGAATTGGAGGAAGAAACTGAGCACACTAGTGAAGAAGAGAGGGAGGAAGCATAACTCCCCTTAACACCGAGCACAAGTCCACCACAAAACCCATTGTAGAAGGACGAATTGGCCCAGATTTTGGCCAATATGAGTGAGTATATTCAGCCCCAATGTCTGCTCAACCTCAATACTAAGGCAGAGAAATCACAGGAACACTCTGCCCAAAGCAAGAATATATCAGAGGAAATAAATGATGAGGAAGAAGCAGGAGTAGAAGCCACTCAGGAAGTGGCAGACCAAACTATGGTTACCTCTCCAAAGGAACCTAGTCCGAATAATGCAAACACTGAAGACATGCTCCAAACAGAGGATATGGAAACTAGCCAAGGAAAAGGCACAGCCCTTGAAGAACAAAATCCAGCTGAGCAGCCAAGCCCAGAAAGAATAGAAACAGTTAAGGTAACAATTGTTCCTCCCAAGAAAAAGAAGAGCGAAATTAAGAGGTTGCAGAAGGAACAACAAAAGCTGCAAAATTTAGTAAAACAACTCAGATGAAAAATAAGGACACTTAGAAGGGGAAAAATCCCAAGAAGAACCCCAAAAACAATGGATGCAGCTATCCAAATAGAACTCCATGATACAAGGGCAACGGAGACTCAAACCGAGCCCATATTTATTCAAAACGATAATGAACAGCAAGCAGCACAAACTTCATGCACTCCATTCCATGATAAAGAGACGCAGACTATAGGCACTGAGTATTGTAATAAGAGTACCCAAACAGATCTTCAACCCAAAGATGTTTCGATGGACAACAACCCGGATGTAGCAAAACTCCAAGAGGATCTGGCACAGGCTCAGCGAACTATAGAGAAGCTTGAGGAAGAGATTGTTCCTCAGAAGAAATACCAAGAATTATAGCAACAATTAAGGAAAATCAATGTATCAGAGAACGAAGCCTTCGATAAATATCGGAGGGCAGAAGAAAAAGTTGAAGAGGTAAAGAATAGACTGAAAACAGTCATGAGTCAAATGGATACTCTCTGTTATTTCTATACAGATGTTCTAGCATGTAGGTCCCCTGCCAAAAACTATGCTTTATTTTTGTTAGAAAGATATTTACAGTTAAAAATTAAGGTTGTTAAGGCAGGGAAACCTATAGAATTAAAAATTGTTGATGATTTTATAAACTGTTGTAAACACCATGGAGTAAAAGTTCAATGATTACTCTGTGAGTTTTATTTACATAATTTTATATTGGAGGAGGAAATGGAGAAGAATCCTAGTCCTTTTGTGGGTGATGTACAATTTCAAGCATTTATTTCATTTTTTGTTAACTAGTTAAATTGGCTCAAAGCCCATAACACTTTTCAGAGATAAGAAAATGGGTTAGACCTTTGGGTTAGGAGTGAACTGAAAACCCCATTCCAGCTGCTGGCTAAACATAAAAGCCTAATGAAAAAGGGGGGAGTGATCCAAACCTTGGGACCCATCCACAAAGAAATTATCCAGCAAAGGGGTAGAATATTTCCTCTCTATCAAAGACAATTCCTTGGCAGCATCTAAATTCAGATGGAAGAATTCCAATCAGAATATCCAGAACAGAGAGCCATTCAACTACAAAAACTTTAAGTTAGTTGCAGATCTCTTGGTTACCTATAGTAACTTCATCTTGAGCGAAGGCCCGTACTGGCTTGGTTGTAGGTTTCGAAGCCCTATTATCTGGTATCTTGCAGAAGGATATAAGGCCATATATGAATTTCCTGAAGCACAGACAGGGCCCATCTTTGAAATTTTAGCTACAAATCATGGTTTTAGACCACTTCATGACAATCCCTCTCCAGCCTATTCTTTGACTGCTTTGCGTGCAAATTACATGGTTTTCATGAGGGCATATAAAAGGGTAAGCAGGGGGTGTGTTGAGCTATGGAAAGGGTATGAATTTGACATTTATTTCATTGTCTTTTTCCTTAATCATATCTCCTTTATATTCTAAGATGGTAATATATTAAGGAATTATAGTGAAAACTAAGGACTTATTGATTATTGCAAATTAGTTAATTATTGTCTTTTTCCATGCAGGAAATAGAAGAAATGGAAAATTACCATTTTGAAGGAAAAGAGAAAACAGGGTAACTATTGTTCCTTCACTAGGAAGTCGTATCCAGACAAGCAGATCAAGATTAGAGCTCACAGTTAAGGATAAGAATGGAAAATCATAGCATCAGTGCAAAATGATAAAGGGTTAACTAGAGTTAGAAGGTGGAGTGGATCCCTCAGGATCTCTTGATCCTGAGGGATTGTTGTTTCAAAGACTATCTGTTATTTCTTGTTTTATCTGGCTAGAGATCCTCAGGGATTGTTGTTTCAAAGACTATCTGTTATTTCTTGTTTTATCTGCCTAGCCATTATAAAAGGGCCAACGCTTGTAAAGATTGGGGATTCATTATCGTTATTCAAAACTCACTATTGTATATTCACTTTGATCATCGACTCTTGTTGATTAAAACAGAGTACGAATCCTGTAAACATTTTCGCATATGATTAATACATAAGCCAGTTGTTGTTCCATTCTTTTATACTGAAGAAGTTCGACGATGCTTCACTAGCAGCTAAGGGCCCAACCCTGGGGGATCCACTTGCTATTCTATACCATTACTTTACAATCACAGTTGTGTGATGGTTTGGTTTGATTTTTTTTTATTTGAATCGCATTGCTTTACTGTTCCTTGTTTCAAGAGTTTATGAATTGTTTATTGTATATGATGTAACTGAATCGTGTTGCCATTCCTTTTCATCATAATAAGATTATTACCCTTTGCAAACTATATTGTTATGTTTTTCATTTCAATTATAAAGCTTCGTTGTTCATTCCAGTAAACTGACTTTGTTGTTCATTATAGATTGTTGTTCATTTCTTTTCTGCAAGTATTTGGTTTTGCCTTTTAGCATCGTTATAGTAGCATATCTATTCCATTTCTATTAGCAGCATTATTGATTTAATTCTTTGTCATTTCTCATAAGTTGCTTTGGTGTGGAGTGTGAGATCAACAACTATAAAGAACATTGGCTATTACTATCTGAGTTCTCAGATTGAGGATCTTGTTCATGGTTGATTTCATTTACATCAACTGATAAAGGAAAGAGTTATTTCTACTGCATCCTTGACTAATAATTGTTGATTGCCTGAGTGAATGATTTAGTTTCATAGCATTGAGTTTATTTTTAATTACAAGTAGGTTTTATTTCAAGCATCCTTTTACCCTTGTATTTGAAGCACTGTACTGCAAATTGGAAAACACTACTATTGGATTAAATTTCCGCCTCAGACTGAGTACACTCTTGAAACAGCAAATCGTACCTAGATTGATAATTAATGTAGGATAAATAGGAGTTCAAAAGACACCTTTTATACCTCAACACCCCCAACCCTCAAATTCTCCTCTCAATATACATTCCCAACTCTTCATGCCATGTCCAAACACCCATGTCAATATTTTAATTGCATGTGAGGAAAATGCCACAAACCTCAAGCATTAAATGAGAGATTCAATGCCTGAAGGTGGTGGGCACTGTTAGCCTCCTATTGCAATAGGGGTTCATATTTCATGATTAACGGTTTGCATTCCAAATATGTCATCTTTTTATTACTGCAAAGGTTCCATATTTCCAAGAGTTTCATTTGGATAAGTCACTCAAATTTTGAAGAGCTGTTCAGTCAAGGGAAGGCCAAACAGTTTAAACTTGGCTTCCCTGGGTTTCAATTGCTTGCTTTAGAATATAGAGATGAATATCCGGCCAAACAAGCTTAAAACTTGGCGGATTGGTAAATAGGTAGAGAAACCAGGGCGCTCATCAGCTTAATCTGAGCCCCGGAAGAGACAAGGGTCGATTTAGATAGGAGGATAGCTGAAAGAAAGGTTGAAAGGCTGGGTATGCTAGTTCAAGGGCACCCAAACCATAAGAAGAAAAAATGTTAGGAGATTAGGTCGGGTAGGTAGCGTTGTGGTGGCAGAATCATGGCTTGGGATCTGTTTCATTTTATGTTCTCAAGCGTGATATCCGTTCGCATCTCAAGCATAAGGCAGTTTCAATTTGGAGGAGCTCAAGCGAGGCATGTCTGAATTTCCCTTTTTCCCTCAAAACACTCGCTAACTTCCCCTAATCCGCTTAAAAAGTCCTGTTTTCCCTTCAAAAGCCTAAGATTCCTATCCTTAGCGCTCTCTGATCAGATTACATGTTAACTTCTAACTTATTATCTAAATCCCAGTTATTCTTCCCTCCCCATACTAAAAACATTATACGAGATCCCCATAAATACATATCCCCTCCATTGGTTGAAATATAACCATAACTAGCTCAGCATTTTCTGCTACTACAAAGGACTATCAACCTTTAGTTCTGTTTTTTAATGGTTGTGAAAGAGATGCTGCTAAATCAAAGCAGATCTTCTCGATGTTATAAAAGTCGGGGACAGAAAGATAGAGGAGCTCAAAAGACAAATGAAGTGCTCTCAGCAGAAAAAGTCCCATAGCCAATTCCATCAAAGTGCATGAAGACAAAATTTCAAGGCTTATGGAGGAGAATGAAAATAACAATTTGGCTCTTCAGCAGGCATGCACTAAATTGGAACTTGCAGATTCAAAATTACTTGACCGAGACAGAGACATGGCAGAATTGCAATAGAAAGTATTGGTCAAACAACCACCATTTCTGGTTTCTTCCAGGCCAGCTGCTTCAGCTAAAGATCAAGGAACCTCTAAGGCATCAAAGAGGGTGGAAATAGGAGTGGGAATATCTTTCAAGTCACAATGCTATAAGGAATGTTGGCAATTTGCATGATGTTGTTGGTGATGGCAATTTCTCACTATTCTGTAAAATATCTGGTTTTTCAGAAGATTCAACCAGAACTCTCATTTGTGATATCTGTGAGGAAGCCTTTCATATGACATGTTGTAGTCCTAAAAATCAGTACCTGTTCAAGATGAATGGCATTGCCAATATTGCAAAAAGAAGAGGAAGAGAAGAGAAAAGAAGTGCCTTATTGCAAGCAAAAATTCTCAGAGTATCCTTCATGAAAGTGGTTCAAAATCAGAGAATTCTGCTGAAGATAAAGTTGATCTTTTCTGGCATATGCTGGAAGATAATCAGCCTTACACAACTCAAGTTCGAATTGGCAAGGCATTTCAGGCAGATGTTCCAGTCTGGACTGGCAAGGTTCAAGATGATGCAGAGAGCTTGTTTCTAGGAGAGCCCCTTGAAATGGAACGTGCACAACAGAACTTGATGAAGGAAGTTTGGTCCAATTGTTGGCAACCTATTCAGTCAGTTTTCATGGCTTAATAGAAAACTAGATTCAGTGTCAAAATTTGATTGAGGAAGGAGTACCATGTCCACATGGACGGAAGGCAAAGGATATAATTTGTGGAAAATGGCGCAGAGCTCCTCTCTTGGAAGTTCAAAATAATGATTGGGATTGCTCATATGCAGTTATCTGGGATCCTGTCCATTCTGATTGTGCAGTACCCCAGGAACTTACAACAGAAGAAATTTTATGGCGTTTGAAAGCAACTGAAATGGAAAAACTGCAACTTAACAATAAAAAGAGGAAACACAAGATGAAGCACTCCATTGTAGAGGAGACAAAGATAGGATAGATGGTGGGTCAGTGCTGCTTGAAATGTTATTGAAACAAGAGGAAAGGGGTAGTAGCAAAATATGAATTCAAGACTGAAGTTTCTTCGTGATTGCCTTCATGTTGCCTATTTCCTCCGTAGTTAAAATCATTTAGATGCATAGTTGATGAAATTGAAAGCAGGATGGATGCTTCAAGATCTGAATGTGTTTCAAGGAGCTTTATTCACCTTGAAGGTGAGAGAACCTGCAAAGATGTGTCTAAAACCAGTATCAATGCTTGCTTCTCTGTGAGAATAGAACAGAAAACTGTTGCTGAGTCCCCACTAAGATGTCGGGATAATGATAAGGAGGGCATTGCTAATCAAGATGTGGAGGGAGGTTCAAATATTGTGTCTGGAGCTCTTGAGTTGATTCCTCCAACTCCTGCACTCAAGCTACCGCAATTATTTTCTGTATCACCATTTCCTTATGAAAAAGATGGATTTTTACAAAGCATCAATCATCTGTAATTCAAGCACACAATTTGGAGACTCTTCAAAAATTTGATAAACCAAATCGCTTGTCTCCACCTAAAAGTCTAAGAAATGAGGACATAGAAGATAATGGAAATTCAGATCTTTCTTCTTTAAAGACGAGCGGTGCGAAATGCTTCTCTTTCAAGGCCAGATATTCAAGTGGACCCTTCAAGAGAAAGCTTTGACAATGATAATGATCACTATTTTTTACCTCTTTCTTCTAGCAGTAACTTCCCCAAGAGAGGAGGGAGTAACAATTCTACAAGGCAGCAGACAAATTTATGTGTGTTGACATCGGTAGGAGAGAACTATGACTTAATGCAAGATTCCGCTTTTGAGTAGATGAAGGTTTACAACGAGAAACAATTTGAGAGATCATCTGATGTTCATGCGTCTAATAGAAATCAACATAATGATAGCTCAAAACTTGGTAATTCCATTATTCAGGACAGTAATTTTGTAGAGATCAATATTCAAAGCACAGGACGGGAATCAATGCAACAATTCTCACCACCTCTGCTTTCAGAGCTTTCTTCATTTTCAGAATCATATGATGATTTACTAGCTCCATTGTCTGAGGTTGAAGCTGCTGTAATGGATTCTTCAACACAAGGTTTGCGTGCATAATCCATTATGGAACATTGGAGTCTCTGCATATTAAGTTACAAACAAGTTTCTAGACGGGAGTTTTTTTACAGTTCCCTCTATTATTTGGCCAAGGCTCGCTTCCAGTTCATGGAGAGATTTAGAAAATCTGAAATCTTTAAGATGGGATAATTAAATCTATCGCTGTGGAGGGGAAGGCGAGAAGAGACTGAAGCGACCGGAATAAAATATTTTGAGAAAGGAGACTCCAGCAGTGGTTAATAGTGCGAGGGAAAAGGAAAGGGAACGAGAGAATGAGAAACTCAGATCAGGGAATACGGGGCACAGAGAGGCGCTAAACAACACCTGCTCTGTCTTTTAAAAAATCTGAAGGTGCTTGCTGTGTCACAGCCAGATAAACAAATCTAATACACCTGGAGGTTGTATTAATGATCGCAGGAGATAAGATAGGGGCGATTGAACAGTTTGAAGTGTTTTGAGAGGAAAGTGAATGCCTGATACGACAGCGAAGCAACTTCAGTAAACCGACAAAGAGGCCACATAAAAGCAGCAGAACCGCCTGAAGGATACAGACAAGATTATTCAAAGCACAACCCTCAGTTACATAACTTAAGCTGCCAGCTGCCTCAGCGCAACTCTGTTTAGATAAATATGTATTAATTCCCAGCCCAGCGATGAGTTAAAGACATTAACTCATAGATATTTTTCCAGATATGATCTGGAGATATTTGTTTGATATTTTCCCTGTGACACCTGTTCAAGGGAAGGCTGTAAATCCTTCACTATATAAACCACCCCATAGTCAGTCTTAAGGGGGAAAGAAACAAGTAAGAATTGGTCGATAAACTCTGATAGAGATTGGTTGTGTACATCTAGTATGATTCATTAATCAAAGACTGCGGGAGTTTTCTTGGAAATGGACTGTGTGCTGTGTCTTGGTGTTTGAAGGGGGCTTTATGGAATTCCACAGTTGCCACATAATTCAATAAGTGCCTCTCATCTCTGTTTTTCTTTATGTTTCACGCTCATGATATGCTCATATCGCCATCTAAATAGCAGCTAGAAAGATTAGTATAGAATTTGCTGAGCCACACTCTATGCTCAAGGTCTGCTATTTTTTTTATGTTTTCTTTTGAACTGGTAGTGAATGTTGATTCCCTTTGCCTCTTATCTCGTTGAATCCGCTCATGTTCTGGCATTTATGCAAGAAATTTTGATCAGCTCCTAAACAGAGTTTTTTTCACCTTCATGCTGATATGCTAAAATAACGATTTTTTTTTATGCTTCTCATCTCCTTAAAACTTCCAATCCAGCTGGTTTGCATTGTATCATTGAAAGTTTGTTGGTTGAGCTATCAAAGATTATTCAAAGGATCAGATAATGGAATGTCCACTATGCTTTCCTTTTCTTTTCTTTAAAAAAAAAAATGCTGAAGGATGATCAAAAAATTCTCACGCTGTCATATGGACTAATAAAATATCTCTTGTCTATATAATATTAGTTCGCATATATTGGTTTCAGTATTAGTATTTTCAATTGCAGAAAGGAGGATTAATCAACAATTGGCCTTACAACAATTTACAATAAGTTTTTTGCAATTTGACTAATAGCTTTAATATGAATACCTCATGGAGCATATTAGTTCTTTGTCATCCATGAACGATTATTATTTAGGAAATCTTAATTGTCCCTAGATAGAATCTATTTTCGATTGCAGAAAGGAGGATTAATCAACAATTGGCCTTACAACAATTTACACTAAGTTTTTGCAATTTGACTAAGAGCTTTAATATGAATACCTCATGGAGCATATTAGTTCTTTGTCACCCATGAACGATTATTATTTAGGAAATCTTAATTGTTCCTAGATAGAATCCATTTTTCGATTGCAGAAAGGAGGACTAATCTACAATTGGCCTTACAACAATTTACACTATTTTTTGCAAACGTTCTATATGTTTTTGTTCTGACTAAGAGCTTTAATATGAATACCTCATGGAGCATATTAGTTCTTTGTCACCCATGTATGATTGTTATTTAGGAAAATCTTAATTGTTCCTAGATAGAATCCATCCACCTTACCTCGGTCAGCCAGGTCAAAGATATCTTAGTTGCCTTACATCTCTGACCTCCACTTCATCCTTTTTTAAACCCGAATAATTGTTTCATGAGCAGCTATCTACTCCATATCCCCCTTGTGACCAAGAAAAACACACCAGCAGTCCCGCTCCTCTAACTCCATGCCCAAGTGGTTTGAAATTCATCACACAATGCATTACCTCTCTGCTTGAGGCCATTCTCTTTCTCACCAAAAAAAAAAAACCCTTGTACTCAATAACTAGCCTAAGATCACCCTAAACAAAGCTAAATTACAAAGAGAGAGCCCTCTCTGATTGCAGGCAAGATAGGACCCGCAATCCAAAGATTGGTCTGGTGTTACCTCGGCCGTATCCCTTAAGGAGCCAAGGGACAACCTGAGCGATAACATAATGGCGACTCCACTGGGGACTTGAATCATTTTGTTCATCACGGTAAACCCCGTTTTCTGGAGAAAGTGCTCCTTTTCTTCAGAACTTTCCATGTTTATTTCTGATTTTTGATGGTGGACAGAAATCAGGCACTTCAAAGTTAAGGCATCCACCTGGCGACTCCACTTCATTTTCAATCAAGACTCCACTGAGGAATGAACCAATTTTACAACCAAATAGTCCATATTCCAAAGCATTAATATCAAGGAGGATGACCGGGTTTGTGGAAGATATTTCATTTGATAAATCTTCAGATGAATAAGGGACAGTTTATCAGAACTTCAGCTTGATGAAGAATTTTTCAGATTAGTGTTGTTAAAAACAGCAGGACGCCCGCATAACCTTTTTCTTGATTTAGTTGTTGAAAGATATGAAAATGAAATTGAACTCTTGCAATCTCAAATTCAGTCATATAATTTTCGCGATCCTAAAGAATTTTTCCAAAATCTTCCTTCCCCAAGTCATGAGGAAATGGTACTACCTTCTGACTTACAGATTGAGGATAATTATGCTTTCAAGGCAAAGACTGAAGAATTAGTTGCAGGGCTTATTACCGAGGATGCAGTTGTTCCATCCGACCAAGGAGGCCCAGAAGAAACTATCCCACATGATGTTTTTATTGATCCTATAGCAGACTACATGGAACTTCTTCTTAACTTAAGTTCTTTAGCATGCTTTCTCTGTGAGGACCAATTACATCAGCAGCAGCCTTTCTATGCCGCAATTTTGATTATGGGGGCACATGACCGAATAGTGCTTCCAATTTCATTAACAATTAGTCAGCCAGTTCATCTCTTTCTACAGTTGCTTAAGTGGTTGCATTGGTTATTTGATTTCACCTAACAGCAAAGTAAGTGCTGCTTATAATAGGTAGGTAGGATTAATAAGGCAGCCGACAAAAGGAATTTTGCAAAGTACAGCAACAATTAAAGATTAAGGCATTCTGACCTGCTGTTCTTGACTTTTCGCAAGGAAAAGCCATCCCCAAGTGGAGCCACTGTTAGCCTCCTGCTCATAGCAGGTATTCATCTTTCATGATCGATATGTTTACAGGCCAAATATGTCATACTTTGCATGCCGCAATGCTCCATATTTGCTACTGAGGCAAGGAAGGCACAAACCTTGTCTGCAAGCATTTGGGACAGACCAGTGTGATGACCGAGACCCAGACGAGAGGAAGCACAAGCGTTCATTCTTCAATTGGTGGTACTTTGGAATGTCCAGTGGTTTGGTTGTGTCTATATCTGTGCTCATGTACATTCAAGAAGAATGTTGGATGGGGTTTGGGGTTTTGTATCCCAACCTTGGCAATGGCAATAGCACTCTCTGTTTTCATGTGTGGGACAAGATTGTACCCAATTGAAAAAACCATGTGTTCAGAAGGATAGTTTTTGTGAAGGAGATGGAAAATATTTGGATTTCTACAAGGATAACCAAGCTGTGGGAGAAGAACAAAATAATTACAAGAAACCGCATTGTGAGGGAATCCATGGGGAGGGAGAAGATGAAGATGAAGAAGAAGATGGAAATGAAGACACATTTATTAATCATATTAGTGCTCTGTCCAGGCTGAAGCCTATGCGAAAGAGGCGATTTCCCTGGACTGACAGATCTTTGATTACTAACTATGCAAGATACAGAGCATCCTTGGGGCCTCAATTTCATCATGTTTATTGGGTTGCAATACCTGGTTTTCCAGCTCCACCAGAGACTTGCCGAAGAAGAATTGCTTCTTTCAAGCATGAACCATCAGTTAGGAAAGATTTGATGAAACTTTGTACATTGCTTGCCACACGGTATGCAAAGCATCTGAAACAACTGGAAGAGGAGCAACCTATAGACAATGATAATGCAGGAATCTCAAAAGGTATTGTAAGATCATTGGCTGGAAGTACTTGTGTTCGTAGTCAGAATGCCTCTACTAATCCTGGCCAGTTGTAGGTGTGTGTTGCAAGCAGTTCAATGTGTTGGGGGTTGTCTTTGTCTTCACATTTGGTTGTTGTCATGGGGACACAGTATTATGATGGGCGTGAGAATGCTCATACTAACTATCCTATTACTGATCTTTTGCAAATGATGGGCCGTGCCAGTAGAACTCTATTAGATAATGCTGGAAAATGTGTGATTTTATGCCATGCACCTCGCAAAGAATATTACAAGAAATTTTTATATGAGCCATTCCCAGTGGAGAGTCATCTTGATCACTTTCTCCATGACCATGTGAATGCTGAAGTGGTTGTAGGCACCATTGAAAGTAAACAAGATGATGTAGATTATCTCACTTGGACATTTCTCTATCGCAGACTCACTCAGAATCTGAATTATTACAATCTTCAGGGTGTCAGTCATAGACACTTGTCAGATCACCTTTCTGAGCTTGTCGAGGGCACATTGACTGATTTGGAGTCAAGCAAGTGTGTGGCTATAGAAGATGAGATGTATCTTTCTCCTTTGAACCTTGGCATGATAGCATCTTATTATTATATCAGCTACACCACCATTGAACTCTTTAGCTCATCCTTGACCGCAAAGACAAAGCTGAAGGGACTTCTTGAAATTATTGCTTCTGCTTCAGAGTATTCACAGCTTCCTATACGGCCAGGTGAAGAAGAAAGAATACGAAAATTAATAAATCATCAAAGATTTTCTATTGATAAACCAAAATATATTGATCCCCATGTAAAGGAAAATGCTTTGTTGCAAGCTTACTTCTCAAGGCATGTTATTGTTGGAAACCTAGCACTAGATCAGCAAGAGGTCCTGCTTTCTTCGAGTCGACTTCTCCAATCAATGGTGGATGTTATGTCTAGTAATGGTTGGTTGAACCTAGCTCTTGCTGCAATGGAGTTGACCTAGATGGTCACCCAAGGTCTTTGGGAACGTGATTCTGTCCTATTGCAGCCTCCACATTTCACAAAAGAACTTGCCAAAAAGTGCCAGGAAAATCCAGGTAAAAGCATTGAGACTGTTTTTTATTTAGTTGAGATGGAGGATGACGAAAGATGTGAATTATTACAGATGACAGATGCACAGTTGTTAGACTGTAGACATTGCTCCTTTTTGTAACCGCTTTCCAAACATTGATCTGGCATATGATGTATTAGAGAGTGATGATGTGAGAGCTGGGAAAAATGTTTTGGCGAATGACTGGTTTCTCGCCCCCTTCAATGGTGGATTCGATTTTGGACAATGAAACATGTACAGTTGAAGACCTCTTTGCCGAGGAGGAAATTATTCAAGAGTGCAAGACTATCAACAATCGCTTTATTAATTTTCTTCGAGGCAAGGAACAAATGCAACAAATGCTATGTTACATTGTACAAGAGCCACCAGAGGGTGCAGAAAGTAAGCGAGCTTTCAGGTTTCCATTTATAGTGTGTGAGATATTCTCTTGTGAAATTGACATCATTCTCAAGACACTGGGTGAAGAGGAAGAGTTAATGAATTTGCTGTTTTCCTTCTTGGAATCTGACCGGCTCCATAGAACCTTGCTGGTTGGATACTTTAGCAAGGTTGTAATCTGCTTGTTGTTAAGAAATATGGTAGCTACCATTCGTTATATTCAAGCACATCAAGAGATACTGGCTAAATTGGTGAATTTGATTGGTATTCCATCGATCATGGAGGTATTAATCAGGCTAGTTGGAGCTGACAATCATATGTATGCATATCATGTTGATGCTTTGCAATGGTTAGCTGATACTAACTTGCTATAAATGCTTGTAGATGCATTGAGCAACAAATTGTTCTGCAGTACATCAAAATGCAGCAGAAACACTTTGTGCTATAACTCATCTTCCTGCATCTGCACTGGCCTTGAAGCTTTCCAGCCCAAGCTTTGTGGAAAGACTTTTTTGTAATGCCTTAGAGAACCCACAGTCAAAATCTACATTAGTGCATTCATTGTTCGTATGCATTTCATTGTTGGACCCAAAAAGATCAGCATTGGGAGCAGCTGGTTCAGCATGGGGAAATCATATCAGTGAGCCAGTTATACCTCCAAATCCTGAGACAGTGGATGGCATGCTACATGGCCTTGGTAAATTGCTAGAGCTGTTGAATGTGTCTTTTGATGCAAATGTTCTGCCTACAACATATGGAGAATTAAGACCTCCTTTCGGAATGCATCGTTTAAAGATAGTGGAATTCATTGCGGTCATCTTGAAGAGTGGGAGTGAAGTTGCTTGGTAGGATTTGGTTTGTTTGGGTTCTCTTCAGACAAATTATCTTCGAGTACCCCTTCAACAATAGTCTACATCATTATGTGGAGTGTATCATAAGCTCATGCTTAGAAAGCAACAGTACCACTGTTATTGATCACCTATTCCAAGAGTGTGATTTGTTAGGGAAACTTCTGGTAGTAGATGAAAAACCCTTTGTTATTGATGATCCCAGCAAGCCAATAGCACCTACATGTGGGAAATTACCTTCGAGGACAGGAAATATGGGACATATTACACGAATTGCAAACAGACTGTCATATTGGGAATAACAATATCCAGATACAAGCCTATCTATAGGAAAACTCTAACTGGAATGTGTGGCAAATGACGACTCTTCAAAGCCGTAATACAGTGCAGGGGAGAGCTATGTGCCATCAGTTTGCGTTGGAAGGAGACACTGTTGCGTTTACTTATATAAGTGGGCAGGAAGACAAGGATGTTATGGATACATTCAACATGTTAAAGGAAGTGAAGACTCCTCATGCCAAGGATCCTACCAAAATTAGTGTGGATTTGGGATATGATGAGAATTGCAAGAAGGTGGTAGAAGAAGTTGTGAAGGCGTATGGCAAGATTGATATTTTGGTAAACAATGCAGCTGAACAACATCCAGTCCCAAGTATTGAGGATTTGGAACCAGATCAGCTAGAGCGTGTGTTTAGAACCAATATCTTTTCAATGTTCTATTTGGTCTGTCACGCACTGAAGCACATGAAAGAGGGGAGCTGCATCATCAACTCAACTTCTGTGAATGCTTATAAAGGGAATGCCACTCTGTTGGACTATACTTCAATCAAGGGAGCAATTGTCTCGTTCACCAGAGGCCTAGCTTTGTAGCTAGTGAAGCGGGGAATACGCATTAATGGTGTTGCACCAGGTCCAATTTGGACTCCTTTAATACTAGCTTCAGTGACTTCTGATAAGTCTATAGAGAATTTTGGAGAACAAGTGCCAATGGGTAGGGCTTGACAACCTGATGAAGTGGCACTGTCATACGCTTTTCATGCATCAAAAGATTCTTCTTTTTTCATTGGCCAAGTTCTTCATCCCAATGGTGGAACTATTGTGAATGCATTAATGTATTCCGGAATAGATGAGATGCGCGTACATGTTTTGTTTTTATTCAAATATGTAATTAAGTAGTTGTTTAAGAATGTTTTGCAGTGGCAATGTGGCCGCCCAACTGCAATACAAGAGCGGAATTTAGACAATGAAGAAGATAAATTTCGTGACAGAGATTATGATATATCAGCAATGAAAAATAATTTAGCTGAAGCTTTTCGATATGGAACTATGGAGAATGAAGATATTGGAGATGTACGTGGAACATCTGACAAAGATGACGAGGATGTCTTCTTTGATGACGAGTTTGCAGCGGCAAAGTGTAACAGTGGGAGAAAAGCAGCCCAATTCAGTTTAAAGAGTATCAGAGCACCGAAAAGAATATCACCAGAACATAATCAAAGCCATTAAAGGCAATTCATATCAGATTTTGAGAGAACCAGTGCCACTTAAGGGCAGCGGAACCGCCTAAACGATACAGACAAAAGGATTTCATGCGTAGTTATTACAGAGTTATGGCCATGAGGCCAATGCATAGCTCTAGGACCACCGTTTAACCATTTTGAGGCTGCTCTCTCATGCGCAGCCCTTAGTTGCATAACTTCAGTTGCCAGCTGCCCCAGAACACCTGTTTTAGATATTTTATGCATTCATTACCAGCACAACTTAGCATTAAAAACTATTTTGCTACATATCTCTTTGGGATCTGTTTTTGTTAGATATTTTTTAGTGATTTTTCACTTGACAACGGCTCAAGGGCCAGCATGTAAATATTATCTATAAAAAACAACGCTCTAGACTTTTTTATGGGTGGAGAGTGGTTGATCGATAATCTCATTTGAGACTTTCACTGTATGCTCTGAGAGATTTAATGAATAGATATTGTTGGAATACCTTGTGTTTGGACTGTTTAATGTGGATTCGATGGCTGAAGAATAAGATTATAGGATTCTTGTGCTTCTTCATGGAATAATAAGTTTTTCTCATCTCTTTCTACAGTTGCTATGTTTGCTATATCATATCTGTGTCATGATCTAAAATTGCAGGAAGAAAGAATAGCTCAGATGTCACATAGCCATGCTCTGTCCTCAATTCCTATTATTTCTCTATGTTTCCTTCTGAAATAGTTATGAATATGAATACTTATTTGCTCATATTACACTAGTTCCTCCATATATGAATATTGTTTAGGAATTTCTTAATTGCTCCTATATAATGTTCAGTGACCTTCCCTCTATTAGCATAATGAAAGCTACTTAGTTGTCTTTCATTCCCTGACATCCGTTTCATCCTCATTTAAGCCTGATATTATTCTGTGTTTAACTATTATGCTCTATAGTTCCTTCTTTGCCAAAGAAAACACACCAGCAGCCCTTAATCCTTGACTCCATGCCCAATGCTCTAAACTTCTTACGCTTCGCATGCCAACTCTGCCTGAATAGATCATCCAACCCGCCAAACTCAAACAAAAACCCATGTGCATCATATCTAGCCTGAAATCATTCCCTAAACAAAGCTAAATCCCAAAGAGAGAGCCCTCTCTGACTGCTGGTAGGCTAGGACCAGCAGTCCAAAGCTTGGTCTGTGGTTACCTCGGCTGTATCCCTTAAGGAGCCAAGGGACAACCTGAGTGATAACAGGCACGATGACCTAGGCCCTGTATTTGTTTAATTTTTACCACTGGTCTATGTTGTTTCAATCACTTTAGCCAAATTCAATTCTTCTATTAACAATCTTTCCAATAATAATTAATATTTCCAATCATCAATAGTAATTGAAGATAGTACAATAAATGCAATGAAAATTGAGATAGTCAACACATCAACAAGAGACACTAGATTTGGTTAACTATCAGGGAAAAACCCACTCCTTCATAATTTTAAAACTCTTTGTAAGTCAATTGTTGCATTATTTTCTAAATTGGTATTCCTCAATTTTCAACTGAATTTGACTAGTTCAGTAAAATGCATGCCCAACCCTCATTCTTGAGTATTTTTGAGTTAATTTGATAAGAAATGGTTTTTCCTTTAATTTGACACATTCATTTACTTTTAGTTTTCTAATTTTAAACATAAAAAATATGGTTCTGTAAATACACTACAAGGTTACCTTCTAAATGTGAAATGCCCGCTTAGTTTACCAAAATGCAAGCCTGAGTTTTATCCTTAGGTATTATTAAGTACTTCCAGTTGTAGAGAATATGTTTCCTCCCACCATGGTCTTAAGACTTAAACAAATCCATATTTGTCTTGTAACAATTGCATGAAGTCCATAATTTTATAGATTTACCTGATAACTATAAAAACGGGCTTAGAAAAATGTCAACCACTAGCTTTATAGAGGCATTTTTTACAACATAAGAGCATATACCTATAGGTTCCTATGTATTTGAAAAAAAACCTCCATAAAAATTTTGAAAATCATTCCAAGTTATCTATAGGATAGTTTTCAAAATTGGTATTCATAAAAAATTTACTAAATTTAACTAGGTCAAAATGCATGCCTAGCCCTCATTCTTGAGTACTTCTTCTTTTTTTTTTCAATTTGACACATTCATTTACTTTTTGTTTTCTAATTTTGGATTTAAAAAATCCTGTTGGGTAAATGCATTACAAGGTTACGTTCTAAATCTGAGATTCTTGCCAGATTCAACGTGACATCATCTAAGATTCCTGCTAGATTCAACATGACATCATCCAAGATTTCCACCAGATTCAATCCTCACACCTACCACAACCAAAATGATTATAAAGTTGTTCAAGGACCCATTTTTGTCATTTTTTATAGGTCATATCACATGCCCCAGAGAACCTAACTTTAAAAATTCAAAAACATTTGAGCCTAAAGACTGCAATTTAAACTAGTGAACTGTTTCCTATTATGGAGCGAGAATTTACTAAGATATATATCCTTTGGGCCAAGTTACACATCAAGAGAAGCGAGACTAACTTTGATATTTTGAAGGGAGAGCACGCTAACAAACCTTCCCTTAAGAAGATAGGAAAAATAATATGGGACGAATAATAAAAATAGTAAGCAAGCATTGGAATCAACTAGAATTCATCCAATAAATTATTGAGACCGTTAGAAGAGGACATAATGAAATGTAATCCATTAAGAGAACTATTGGCAACTCTGCATCTAAGGAAGAAGTGATTATAGACTTTCTTAATTGAGTGCCTAAGGAAGAGGTGGTGATGGTAAACATCAATAAGTCTGAATGGGGAGAAAGAGATAACTAGATGATAAGAAAGCATAAACTTGTGATGCTAGTCGAGGATAATATAAAGGAACTAATGGAGTAAATAAAACATTTCAAAAAGAACTACGAAGCGCTCTATCGAAAGGGACTTCCAACCTTCTTCAACGGCGATGGAGACTTATATCCCAAGGAAGATTTCATACAATGATTGATTATAATCAAATAAGATACAAAGGTATTCAGAGAAAGGGTTCGTGCCTTTTACTGAAAGGAAATTATGAAATTGTACAATGATCATTTTGAAATTTTGTTTATACTGAAAAATATTTTAAAGAAGTGAGGTTGAGTTGATTATGAGGTCATCACTAACCTAAAAGGAAACATCATAGATGCATGGTCATGTGATGTTCCATATGGTAAGGAATGTAGGACTCTTATGGATTTATATAAATGGGCCATTCAAAATGGATTTCCACTAATGACACAGATGGCATCGGAAAGGGTAGGTTCACACTCAAAACCTGCACCATAGTGTCAAGCACATTCACAATCGCAACCCCAACAATTGACAGTGGCATTGACTTGACCATTGGCACCAATGACACCATCGATAACTCAGCCAATGTAGTGCATAGCTTAAGAAGTTCCCAACCAAGAGAGGAGACCCAATGTACATCCAAGAGAGAGAGAGAGAGACAGAAAGCCTACTACAACTAAATTCAAAAGTGTCCACACCTACAACTGGCAGATATTTCAAGAATATTTTGGAAGAAGTTTGTTACAATACAACCAACATTTTTGTAAATATTCTTGGCGGGTTTTCAAAATACCCCAATTGGTTTAGGGGAGGAAGGGTCTTGGGATGTTAGTGCCTTTAGATATGCATCATTTTATATTTTCAGGGGAGGCATTTTGGGTTGTAGGGGAAACTCTATCAAACATTTGTTAGAATATGCTAGGAGTTTTGCACAAAGGCTTCACTGGGGGAGAAATACCATATCACGTGCATTCATATTGGGGGATATATATTCAGGAAAAAATGACATAATATATTGGGGGATATATAGGGCGTAAAGGGTTTTTATATTAACAGGTATAAAAAAATGGAGCTTAAAGTTAACGAAAAAATATAAAGGGGTATAAAAAATGTTACTGAAAAAATGGATACCTACGATATCTAGTGAAAGTAGGGTTTTCTTAAACTGGGAAGGTGTATTGGGCTCATATTGGTAGGGGGTTAAACAATGTGATTTTTAGAGGTATTTTCCAATGTGTATTCAAATCAAGGGTATTGTTTAATATGCCACAAATGCACGTGATTCATCAAAGGTTCATTGAGTGAAGCCCCTGTGGAGTTTTGAAGCTTTCAAGGAAGGAATTATGTAGTGAGGTTTGGGTTGTCTGCTCTTTTTTTACATGTAATTTCATAAACCTGCCTTATATTTTGAAATTGTGCTAATACAAATACAATTTCAGACAATTTTTATGGCAGATTATGTTGTGAACTTAATTTGTTGTGATGATTAAATGAAATTATCAAATTAAAGTGAATTTTGCATCAATATGATGGTTTACTTTATTTTTTGCAAAATTTATCAAACTTTTTGAACAGTATCTTGGCTTGTTTGATTGGTGTAAAATCATCCATAAATACTTACATATAGTTGTTGATCATATCATAAAAAATTCCTAACACTACTCCCTGAAAGGTTGTAGGTGCATCAAAAATTCCAAAGGGTAGGACCCTACAAGAAAATTTTCCCTAGGGGCAATTGAAGGTAGTTTATCCTTGTCCTCAGGAGCAATTCAAATTTGGTTATAGCCACGAAATCCACCTATAGAAATTTATTTTACCAAGCAGAGTATCTAAGACATGGACAATAAAGGGTAATGAAAAATGGTCCTTTTGAGTGGCTTTGTTGAGTTCCCTATAGTCTACACATACTCTACATTTTCAGTTTTTAATAGGGAAAATAATAAGTGGAGATACCCATTGAATGCCATAAATTGGATAAATACAATTTGCAGCTAACAAGTTCTGAATTTCCTCCTTGACAACATTATTTAATGGTTGGTTTATTATACATTGAGGTTCTCCGCTTTCCATTTTGATTAGGGACATTAACAAGTGGAGATTCCCATTGACTGTTAGAAATTGGATAAACACAATTTTCATCTAAGATATTTTGAAGTTCCTCCTTGACAACATTCTTGAATGCTAGATTTATTCTACATTGAGGTTGTCCGATATGCTAAGATCTTTCCTTTAAGTAGATATGTTGTGTGCACAAAGTAGGATGGATACCCTTCATGTCCTTGTAATCCCACGTGAAAGGTTCCTTATTATTTTTTAGTAGTTGCACCAATTTCTATATTCGTTCAAGGGCTCATTTAGGGTTAATTTTTAAGGTCTCCCCATATTCGATCTCCACCAGAAAACTCTTAAGACTAGGGGTTGTATGTATTTCCTTTGTAGTGAGATCATCAAGAGTCTCTTCCCCACTAAATTTGTCTATCGTGGAAAAACACAATCGAGATGTTGATGGTGTAACAACAGAAGGGTCATTAATAATGTTGTTAATAGTATCATCCTCAATCTCATTTTAAAGGTGAAAGGATTTTCCTATAGTGAGTAGTGGAAGTGTATTAGCTTCTTCAAGTTTGAACTTAGACCATAAAGGGTTTTCATATTCCAAACTTGGTTTTTTTGGAGGGTAAAGCACAAGATCCTTTGTAGTACTCCCATAAAAAATGGGCATGCACTTAGATCTACACTCAATACAGGCATCTACAGTGCCCATCCATGTCCTACCTATTATCAAAGAATGTCCTCCTAGCCATGTCTTATGTTGTAACACCATAAAATCTACTAGGTGGTTCCAAGAGTCTACTGGAATAATAACATCCTCCAATATTCCTTCAAATATGACCCTAGAACTATTTGTTATTTATAGGCTAAGGCATAGGGCATTGAACCAAAGGTGGATTGGGAGTTTTCCATGGAGCTACATGATATTGTGTTTGTTGTGGATAAATATGTTCTGGACCAATACATACCAAATCAAGAATTAAAAGAAGAGAAGGGTTCCTTTAACATACCTGATGGCCTAGACTGCTAAGGCTTCTTAATGCCAATGATGTATGTTGTTTCAGTATCCTCCCTTGCTTCCTTGTAGATTTCTTTTAGTCTAGGTAATGAGGGGTATTGTTCTGTGGAGTGACCTTCTCACATATATTGCAGCTATTAAGTGGAAATTCCATTAGGGAATGTTTCTTCTCTACTTGAATTTTTTTTTTTTTTTTACCTACAATACATCAAGTTGAGAGGACAACAAGCTCATAATATCAGTTTTAAAATTCTCCAAAAAAATTTCAATTTCTGTCGTGTTTCCCCACTGTTAAATAACATTATAATCCTGGTAGAAGTATCATGTGTTAGAGGCATGCTTCTTGTTGATCCTCAAGAACTCCTTCAATGTAGTCAAATAATGTCATTATAGGGTTCCTTAGAAATATCTCAATTACCTAAAATATTTATCATATCAAGGAGGTCATCCCTCATTCCATTGATAAAAAATTGTTAACTATTATAAACAAACTGCTAACCTACCCCAACAAAAAACAAGACAAAATAAATGGACTTACAAGTGAGGCTTCCCAACCCAAAGGGATTAGGAAACAACTTTTTTTACCAACAACAATCACAAACACATAATACCACCTCCGTGCACCAAAAGGTGACCAACACCGAAGCTTTTTTCAACCTTAAGAAGAGCACTAGGAATTTCCACACTAGGGAAACATTATTTCTCCTTTTCTCAGTCAAGATACTCCATGAGGCTGAGGATTTACCCTGAGCTCTCAAATTCTCCTCTCAAGCTACACTGCCAACTCTCCATGCCATGGCCAAAGATCCATGTCAAGATTTTAATTGCATGCTCATGCATGTGAGGAAAATGTAGCGTACCTCAAACATTAAATGGGAGATTGATTTCCCGAGGGTGGTTTGCACAACGACCCAGGACCTATCCTGATTAAATTAACATGTTATCAAAGATATAAAATTTCAATATAATCATTGGATCTAAGAAAATGAAGCTCTGGTCTGATCTGCTATGGGAACACAACTAGGGTTTACTTCAGCTCCAACTACAGAACCATAGTTTCTTACTGCCATATCCTCTGTTGCGGTGTCATCATCACCGTCATGGTCGAATGGCTCCCCCTTCGATTTCACTATCTCCAGGATTTTCTGCAGGATGTCAGATATGGATGAAGGCATGGTAGACTAATTGACAGACCCTAATCCCTACAAGCCTATCTAGACGAGCCCTAACGATTTGCCAGAGGTAACGGTTTCTTGGTCCCTAGGAATGTCATTTCCGTTGTACTCTAATTTTTTTCTTTCCCATTCCAACCCCGATCCTTTCGTGCCTAGTTTCTCATTCACCACACTCTCTATTGCCTCTTCACGCCTTGAATTCCCACCCCTGTCTTCGACTACGCTTCACCTTCTCACCACTTGCATCCCACTCTCCCTCTCATATGACTCACTGCCACTGGTTTCATCGCCCCATTAGGCCTCCACTGCATTCCCCACCTCAGTAGGGTTTATTTCAGCAACGTGTTTCTCTTCACTCCTACTAGATTCCCTCCCCTTCCCTCACTTCGTGGCGAATCCCGATCCATCTAACTCCCCTTCTAGATGTTCTGACACGCCAGCGGTAAAACCTTGGGACAATAACCCTATACCTCAAAAGGAGAATCAAGGTACTCAAAATCCCTTGCAGGCAAGGAAAATTTTAAGAACCACCCTAAATTTATATGTATAATAAATGGGCAAATCCCCATGATACATAGGAAAAATGGGAATTTTTTTTATCAATAATAGAATATGTATATATAATTGTTTTGGAGAATCTCCCACCAGATTATATTATCTTGTAAAGTCATGGAAAATCTTTCAATGAATTATAAAATCTTGTAAGATCTTGACAAATCTTTCACTGAATAATAAAACATTGTGAAGTCTTGGCGAATGTTTTGTTAAAGTATGAAACCATATATGATAATAGGAAAACATATTCATTCAACTATAATATACTAACATACATGTTTGGAAAAAAGAAACATAATTTTCTCTTCCTACAAACAATGTTGCAAGTTTCAATGACATGTTTTTCAAGGTTCTTACTGTACACTCTTTCATATCCTTCTATTAGTTTTGATAATATTCCACAACAAAGTTCTTGTACGTGTTGATCTTGACCACCAATTCTGTCAAGGTAGGACAGATTAATCTTTTCTCTACCACTTTTGTCAAGCTATGAGAGATTAATGTTTGTACAAATTTTGTTTTACTTTTCTCCCAACTTTTTTTTCCTTGAGTGTTTCCATCACTACCTTGTTGATTCCATATCAAACCAAATTCTCAAATGCCAGCTTAACTGTGATAACGAACTTTCTTGCTTCTATAAATTTGTAGCCCCATTGTAAGGAGAAGTTGTTATATTTGCAGGGACAATTTATAAACACTTTCATTCGCTCTTCGGGTAGTTTTTAAGCCATTGACCTTCGGGTAGTTCATCCTTCCATATGATATTTGGTCATTACACTTTTTTCTTCAAGAAATATATAAGTTATGAAAGTCATTCTACCATGTCATGAAGTGTTGAATCGAGGGAATCCCATACCCATGAACCTTACCTGTGGTCTTACAATGCAATATTTTGTTTTGAGTCATTGTGTTAAAGTCCCTCCCCTTCAAGCAAGTTTTATGGAAGTATTAAAATGAAACAGGGCCCCCTTACTTACCGACCTTCCTTTCTCTTACCTGAATAGTTGTATCTTATCAAACCAAAAAATGGTTCCTACCTTGAATTATGGAGTTTAATAGACCAACAATAAAAGATTTATGTAACTCTGGCCCCCACCGTCTGAACACCTTATGGCCCATCATGAATGAATGAATGTTAAGGATTTCTTCATTAGTCTTCGTAAAGATCATTTCAATTCATATTCATCATGGCTTCCGCTAACTAGTCATGTAGGGTCACTTGGCTTGGCAATGCAAATTGCTCATTAATGCTTCCCATCACTTGACCACCTTCAATCATATTCATTTCAACAATTTCATTTTGATTAGCATTTGTAAAATTTGTATGTGGTTTTTGTCATCAACAACTACTATTTTTTCTTGAATTTCTCCATCATATTCTTAAGTAGCATTTTCGTGTTCATCATAACCTAATAGATGATAACATCCTTGAGGTAGAATCAACATGTTTATAACAACTTTCACATCTTCTTTATCACCAAGTATTTCAAAAACTTGGCTACAAGCCTCATCATTGGTAAGAGCATCATAATTGACTAGCCAAATTCCATTGCACCTACATTCCACATTAATATTAGATGGTGTCAAGGTTCTTTCAATAGATATGCTAGGAATTTCAACTGTTTCAAACCTTTTTATCTCTCTCCATGGGTTCTTTTCCATCCAACTTATTCTCTCAAACCTTAAATAATTCTTAAAAGGCCCAAACACACTTCTAGGTGTTGCAACTTATGAGTAATGTCTAAGCAATGCCAACGCTATGTATGCATATCGTGTTTGCCTTTGTGGTTTGTAAAAATATGTTGTTGTGATGGCCATAAAAAATTAACAAGTATATGTTTGTAAGATAGAGGCCTCCAGGTAAAAAGTGACAAAATGGTATAGCCAAATCATAAACAATTATTTAGTCATCCATGCATTAGGATGTGCAACCACGATTTTCCTTGCTCACAATTCTTGACATGGTTCTTCATATTTTTATTTCCCTAAAACAAATATAGCCTAGACATTGATAAACCAATTGTAATTGCACACCAAATATAGTTATCCATGTTTTTGTTAGGAAACACTTTGGCACATTTTCACTCATTCTCTTGGCATTTATCCACATGCCAAAATTCCTTCCAACTTGGAAAGGAAACTCGTCACAATTGCATATATATTTTTTAAATTGTATGAATGATTTTGTATGCCTTGGATAGAGTGTAATAGAACTAGGTCAGAATTGTAGGGTGTAAATCCATAGCTTTGTCTCTATTTAGGATTTCAATTGTTCATAATGCCAACTCTTGATATATTTTCTTAATTCATGCACACCCTAATTTCCCTGAAATCCATCTTTGAATGGACTTAAAGTGGAGCAACATTAGCCTTAAGTTGTATCAACTCTAGGTTATGGTCAATTTCAAGTATCTCCTTACACCAATCAACTATTTCTTCCTTTTGTTCAATTAACACTGTAATAACCCCTTTCTTCTTCCTCCTTGCATGAGATATTTAGCCAATAATGCATTTATGCTGTTGAGTTCCATATTTTCTCATCGCAACTCTTATTAAGCATCCATTGAAGTCAACATCATCAATTTCATTCAGCATATCCTCTTTAGTTCGGCCTCTGTTAACACTAATATTCTTGGTTAAACTTGCACCTTGCACTATAATTCATGCAGGAGCACCACCTTCAACATCTACATCATATGCTCTTCAAATTTTATATCATTATGCTCTTCAAAACCTACCAGATTTAGCTCCTCATTTGAGGAAGAGTTTTGTAGATGATCAACCCTTGTCACTTGCATTCTTACCCTCACAAGAGAAACATTATTTCCTCAAGAAACAAACATAGGTGCACTGAATATGTTTGCACCTGAAACAAGATCTATCCTCTGTTCCCACTTCATAATGTGAAAAATAATCAAATATCAGGGGACATCTGAATCCAGAACTTGATGTATTGTGGATAATTCTCTGGCAGAGGTAGACATGAAAGACACCAAAAGAAGCACCAGTTTGAATTTGCCTCCTGCACGTTGTTGACTTGGGTTCAAATAGCAGATAATATACAAAACAAGAATATCACACATGCAGGAGAAGTTGACTTGGGTTCGAATCGCAGATAATATATAGAACAAGAATATCACACATATTCGTAGATAATATATATAGCAAGAATATCAACTTGGCAAGCACCAACAAAGAAAGGCCATGGATAAGTTTTATCAACCTCCAGATTACAACCCACCTTGGAACTTTTAACCTTTGGAGTCATTTTTATGCCTTCATATAGGTATTTTATTTGATGATGTACCTAAAAAGGAGGGATCTCCTTGTCTACAAAATTGGTATTCCTTCTTTCCTGTCCAAATGTATCTAGAGACAATCAGGGGCAACCATCTATGTTATTCAAGTGCTTTATCATCAAACAGTCTAACAAGGAACCCTCCTTCCAAGTAACCTATCCTCAAATAAGGGAAGAATAAAACCCCATACCTCCTGAGTAAAAATACAAATGAACACCAGCACGTGGTCTATTGTTTCCCCTTCACATTTTCATAGAGTACAAATTTCAGGACCCTACCTTTCCCTATTTTGTAGAACCTCTCACGTCAAAACATTATTTGTTAGGGCCAACCACTTAAAAATCATGGATTTCATTGACGATTTAACTTTCCAAATATTCCCCACCACCAAGCTATTACTACTGCTTCATCATCAAAGATAGCCTTGTACCGCAAGCTAGATGTCAATAGTCATATGGCAGTATCGTTGGACCATACAACTTTCTTGTGTGAAGAAGACATGGAGGCAACTCGTTGCTCCTAAATGCAACCAATGTTGAGCTTTAATAAAAAAAAAAATTGCTTGATTTTGACTGAGCAACAACAAAATATACTGAATTTCCTTGTGACAGAGTTGCTAAGATGGAATCTTCATCTCCAAATATTTACCTATCAGGATGAGAAAATGCAAATCAAATTTCTTTCTTATTCCCTAGACTCCAACTGCAAGATAAAAAAAATGCATCAAGTTTGTTTACCCCAACATGCCAACAAGTAGCAAGCCCTAACTATATAATATAAGAAAGTAGTAGGTATCCCAAAGGCCTGAAGGGGATCTAATGGAAAGAAGTGACTGTCAAAAGCCTTCCAATCAATATATAAATGTAGATTTATTATTATTTTAATTGGAAATCTTCAATTAAATAATAAAATGTAATTACGTCTCTCCCAATCTAAAATGCTTATTAGCATAATTCACTACCTTCATACGTATTGCATTTTTTAACAGCGTTGTAACATGTGGATTAATTTCCTTTTTTCCTTTTTGGTGCACAATCTCTGCCTTTTAGGACAATATGGTGCAGCAGATCATTACGACAAACTAAGAATAACAGAGAAGATGAAAGGTTGTACAAACCAACATATTTTTCAAACAACTAATCCAACATCGATACCTTAACTTTTTCATGGAGATATCATATTGAAAACATTTGAAAAATGGTGGAAAAGCTGGACAGCAACTATCTCTCTTCTGCAAGGGTGATATCCAACATCAATACCTTAACTTTTTCATGAAGATATCATATTGAGAATGTTTGAAAAATGGTGGGAAATCTGGGCAGTGACTATCTCTCTTCTACAAGGGCGATGTGGAAAGAGTGATAAGATTTCATTGTTTTGATTTTTTTTGTTAAATCAGAAAAACCAATATTAATGGAGATATTGGTATTTTTTACTGAATTTTGTGAAGTGACTAAATGTAGCTTTAACCATTCACCTTAAGATGTTTTTTACAATATACTTTCCTAAGTTTATTTAATATCTTAATTATCATAAAAACCAACTTATATCCATCTTAACTCCACATCTACCACACTTAGAGGGATGAAATCTATTTATCCCTCTCAGCACTTGGTAGACTTGAAATTAAGATGGATCTAAGCTGATAGAATTTCCCCTTTAAATAGTCTATGCTCACATGAATACCATGGTATTACCATGGGTCAATACCATGGGTTGTCATAAACCTAGAGCTTAAAAACTACTCTTAGTAATTTATAAAAGTTAATAAAAGGTAATAATTGATTTTTATTTTATTTTTTTATTTTAACCAAGTTAAAATGTTTAAGTGACATTAAATTACAAGATCCATTTTTACTCTTGATCTACCAAGCCCTGAGAGGGATAAAATATGTTTTCACTCTATGCTAGTTTGCATATTACGATATTTGATCCCTCTTGGGACTTCGTAGATCTATCCTGGTTTAATTCGCCCCTTTAAATAGGCTACATTCCATGTGAATACCATGGGTCAATACCATGTGCCATAATTATTTTTATTAATACTAATATTAGGGTTAATAATGCTTTTTTGCATGGAATTAATAATAATTTGGCGCATGGTATTTGGCCCATAATATTTGGCCCATAGGCTTCACCTAAATATAATGCATTTTTGAGTGTTCATAAATATAAGGTGACTTATGGAGTAAATATAAAAAAAATATTTTATTTATTTACCATACCTTTAGTTTATTTATATTTTTATTAATTTACCATACATCTTTTATAAATATGGTATTTGGCCCATAGGATTCACTTAAATAAAACCTCTTTTTTAAGCCTTCTTAAATAGAAAAAGGGTTATGGACTAAATATAAAAAGAGGTTTTATTTATTTACCATATCTCTAGTTTATTTATATTTTTATTTATTTACCATAC
>APFE030238763.1:174120-187370 GCA_000404065.3 Pinus taeda
TACCATACCTTTGGAGTAAGTATAAAAAGAGGTTTTATTTATTTACCATACCTCCACTTTATTTATATTTTTATTATTTACATCCTTTCGTGTCCTTAAATATAAAATGACTTATGGAGTAAATATAAAAAAAAATCATTTATTTATTTACCATACCTCTCGTTCATTTATATTTTTATTAATTTACCATACCTCTTTTATAAATATGGTATTTGGCCCATAGGATTCACTTAAATAAAACCTCTTTTTTGAGTCTTCTTAAATAGAAAGAGAGTTATGGACTAAATATAAAAAGAAAGTTTTATTTATTTACCATAGCTCTAGTTTATTTATATTTTTATTTATTTAATATACCTTTGGAGTTAGTATTAAAAGAGGTTTTATTTATTTAGGATACTTCCACTTTATTTATACTTTTATTAATTTGCACCCTTGCCATTGATGAAAACCGGATTTGAAAAAGAGTCATTCACAAAAGAAATCAGGGCGATTGGGACCAAATACAACCTGCCAAATGAGAGAATGGGCGATTGCAAACAAATTTAACATTGAAAAGTAGAAAATCGGCGATTGTAACGGAATATAACCCCCAAAACCAGGCGAATCAGGTCAAATGAGTTTTTTCATAGTTTATCTGCCCTGCTAAAATGAAAAAAATAATTATTTTTTTAAATAAAAGTTGGGCTAAATATATGAAATGGGTGTTTTATAAAAAAATTCCCCTCTAAAATGAAAAACCTCTTAAATTTCGCCCTTAGCCTAAAATTCGCCCCTAAAATTTACCATGCTTGGAGGACCACCCGACAATGCCTCGCTCTGGTAAGGTCAAAACATTGAAGTGTTTTAAGGCTTCCCGACAAGATCTGTCTCTCAGTTTTGGAGAGGGGTTACAAATGGGGGAAGTTGTAGATACAGAAAGCAAGGTTTTAGTGGGCAGAGTTAGAGGTAGAGCATATTTAGCTACTCTTCTATGCCTATGGGTCATGGAAATATGGGGGAGTATCTTTAAGGAACTTCTGAAAGTTACTACCCTAGCTCAAGGTTGGTTTGCACTTAGCTTTCAAAGGGAGGAATATACCTCTTGGGCACTCTCAAGGTATTGACATATAAATATGCCTCCTGTATTGCTCAAGCGATGGAGCCCATTATTCGATCATGAGCAGGAACAAATAGGAGCAGGACTACTTTGGGTTAGGCTACCTGGGCTACCCCTCCACTTCTGGTCTGAGGACATCTTCACTCACATTGGAAATGCGCTTGGCACCTTTCTGGACTACAACAAGACTTACACTACTTCAAGTAATAAATCAATGGCTCACATTTTGGTATACCTGGATGCCAGAGAAGGTTTGGAGGAGAATATTACAGTGCATTGGAAAATATTCATGCGTATACAAATTCTGGACTACAAGGGGGTTCCTTTCAGATGTAGAAGGTGTCATAAGGTTGGACACCTCTATAAAAAATTCCCTCTGGTTCGCCCTGTCGCCTCTCCTTCCAAAGATGCAAATGAAGCTGATCCTGTTTCACCTTTATCTGCTAAAGGCCAGATACCTTAGTCAAAAGTTCCTATGACAATAGAGTGCAGATCGACTCAGGTTCCAATTGTGGCCTCCCCCAGTCCTCGCTCCCTGCCTATGATGAGATCCAAGGTGGAAGCTATGGCCGCTCACTCATCTGGTACTCCTCCTCCCCTTTGCTTTGTATCTTCTAGTTCTTTAAATTGTACTGCACAACACTTGCATACTGCATATGCATCCATACAGGCATATCCTCTTCTTCTATCACCTGCCCACTAGACTCCACGAACCATCTATCTCGACCACTCTACCATCTATTCCTAGGTTGTTTCTATCATCATATCCCCCAGATATTTCAACCTCCTCTGGGCATTATCATTCATACAACCTTCAATCCCGACTGTCACATCCACCTGAGCATGTTGGGATTGGGTTGATCTCCCCTCCTCTAATTTCCAAGAACACCAGGGGTCGACACTCTCTCATTTCAAAAGCTATCACGCAAGCCAGGGTGGAAGTGGCTCATGGCAGACAATCCACACTTGACAGGGTTCTTAGAACATCAAACACCCTTCGTCAGTCACCCCCATGAAGTGGATCTCCTTTAACTACAAAGGGTTGGATAGCCCTCCAAAAAAAACTAGCCCTCAGAAGACTATTAGACTCTGAGCCTATCGATATCATTTTCCTACAAGAAACCTTTGGTTTGGATGACTAGGTTATCCCTGTCCTGCAATCTTTGAAACCGGGATGGACCTTCCATGCACTTGACGTCATTGGTAGATCTGGGGTCATTTCCCTAGGCATTAATCCCCACACTATCAAAATAAATGCTTCTTGGGGAGGGTTTGGTTTCATTGGCATGGATACCTACTCCTCAGAGTTTGGCATGTACTTCATAATTATCAGTGTATATGCCCCCTATCATAATAGCGTTGAGTTTTGGAACCATCTCCTGAACTCTAGCCAACTCCGACAATCTTATTCTGGGTGGGGACTTGAATTTCTCCATTAGATATGGGGAATCTTGGGGAAGAAATGCTCAATTAGATCCTTTATCAGACACTATGGAACACCTTCTAGAGAAACAACACTTGATTGATATACCCATGAATAAATCACAACCCACCTGAGACAATAGAAGAATAGGGGATGCAGCTCTGGTTAGGCATTTGGATCAATTCCTCATCAAGGAACATTTGGTAAGAGCCCTATCTAATTATATATAGTGGGTGGGATCTGGTGGCATATATGATCATTCTCATATCTTCTTGGAGTTGTTGGGTCCCTTCTAGAAGCCTAGGGTGCCATTTAAATTCAATTCTACTTGGCGAAAGGACCCCAATTACATCAATTTGGTCAATGATTACTGGCGTACCCATCCACCTGCTCAAGGGAGATCCATTACAGAAGGTTTATGTCATAATCTACTAGAAATAAAGAGCTTATCTATCAAATGGGCTAAGGATAAGCATGACCAGGATGATCAGGTTCTCAATATCATTGAAACCAAGTTGGTAGATCTCTTGGATGAGCAAGGATGAGGGTTTACATCTGAAGACGAAAAATCAATACTCATTGACTTGGAGACTCAGAGATCCAAAATACTCAAAGATCGGGAAGAAACTTGGCACCTCAAGATTCGACTGTTCGGTTATAGGCTAGAGATGATAACACCAAATTTTTTCACAATTATGCGAAGGGGAGAATGGCCAGCAACACCATTTGGCACATGCCATCTGAGGACAGCCACCTCGCCAAATATTTTCATCAATTGGCACACTTGGGCAATTCACATTTTCAGAAACTTTTCAAGGCCCCCCTAGATGCCACACTTGTAGAAATTGTTCGAATTGCTGGACTCTTCCCTCAGTTTGTTGACCAATATCAGGCAGAGGAGCTCACAAATCTTGTTACTATGGCAGAATTGCAAAGTACGCTAAAATGGTTCAAAAAATACAAAATTTTGGGACCATATGATTGGCCTATTAAATTTTACTTAGCCATTTTTGATACCACTGGACATGATCTCCTTAAGGTGGTGGAGGATCGCAGGCTAACTAGGTGTATGTATGAGGCTATCAACTCTTCCTTCATCACACTCATTCCCAAAGTAGACTCTCCTCTCTCATTCAACGATTTAAGAACTGTATCTCTCTGTAGCTGCCTCTACAAGATGATTCCAAAGATTATAGCCAACCACCTTAAGCCTTTTTTATCAAATAATATCTCACCTGAACAATTTGCTTTCTTGCATAAATGAAAAATTCATGAGGCTATTGGCACAACACAGGAGGCCCTTCATTCCATCAAGATTAAGCAACTTAAAGGTGTCATCCTCAAAATTGATATTTCCAAAGCTTTTGACCAGGTTAGTTGACTTTACTTAAGAATGCTCCTAACCCATTTAGGCTTCCCCCTCCCCTTCATTAAGTAGATTATGTGTTGCATCACTCTCGTCTCTTTCAACGTCTTGATCAATGGTTCTACCTCCAATTTTTTTCATGCAAAACGAGGTCTCGGACAAGGCTGCCCTCTTTCCCTGCCCCTCTTTCTCCTTGCCATGGAAGGACTTAGCAAATTATTTGCCATGGCTAAAAGAGAGGGTCGATTGCAAGGTCTCAAAATTATAGACCAGTGCATTCTTACCCACCTCCTTTTTGTTGATGACGTGCTAATATTTCTTAATGGAGGAATTCGGGAGACCACTGTATTCTGTGACATCTTGTTTCTCTTTTCATCAGCCACTGGTATGGAACCTAACCGATTGAAATCCACTATCACTCTTTCATCCTGCACTCCACAAGAACGTTGGATTGCACTACAGAAATTTCCATTGGGTTTTGAATCAAACGCCACTGTTACAAAATTACAACTGGATATGGCTTGTGGCCAAGGTGGAAAAGAGACTACACAACTGGAACCATAGGTTTTTATCTAGAGCAGGTCAATTAGTTCTTATTAAATTGGCCTTGGAGGCTCGACCGATGTATTAGATATCTCTGACATGGATTCCCAAAGGAATTCTTTCTCAAATACAAAAACGTTTTTGCAGATTCCTTTGGAATGGTTACAAGGAAGGAAACCATTTGCTTGGGTGGGATGGAGACACATTGCAATTCCAAAGAAATGGGGAGGATGCAGCTTGAAAGACCTCCCCTCTTTCGCTCATGCACTTGTTGCAAAGATGGGGTGGCTTATTCTTACCTCCCATAGTCTTTGGACCGAGGTGATACACTATAAATATATTTGGCCTTACTAGCTTATGGATTGAATCCGCCTACCTGCATGGCAAAGATTTGGGATATTCATGATTTGGTGAGTTTTCTTACATACTCTGCACACCATCAGGAATGGTCTTACTTGGTGAATTAGAGATGGCTCATCTGTGCGTATTGGCATTAACCCTTGGACGGGATGTGGAAACATGTATCGAATCCCACTGACCTCACTCAATTTCTCGAGAATAGAGATATCCTCATGATCGCCAACATTGTTGACCCAAAGAATACCTCCCTATTCGATCAAGACTGAAAATCCGTTGATGAACTGGGTATACCTATTCAGTGGTAGTAAGTTTGGGATGGATATATCAATGCACTGTCAATATCTCATGTTCGCATTATGGAGGGAGCTGATGAACTCATTTGAGCCCTTGCTGGGCATGGTGCATACACTCCCAAAGATGGATATCCCATCATACATGTTTCCCATAAGCCGCCTATGCTTATGGAATGGTGGCATACTCTTTGGAAGCTTAAAGCTCCTACTCAAACCAAATTGTTTATGTGGAACGTCTTAATGAATAAGACACCAACCAGGGATAACTTGATGAAACGATCCTTCTTCGGCCCCACTTGGTGTGTACTTTGTCATCAAGTAGAGGAAACAAATGACCACCTCTTTTTACTTTTCCCTTCGGTGATCCACATATGGGAACACGTTCTAACAACATTATCCATCTCCAACAAATGACATGGTAAAAATGTTTTGGAGGCCTAGAATCGATGGAGGGAGGGGTCCTCGATCCAAAAAAATCACTGTCTTCCTCTGATAATATGCTAGACCATCTAACTAAATAGGAACGGTTTCATCTTTAGAGATAGAGTGGCTCGATGGCTAGCATCTATTACCCAAATTTTTATTTCCTATCATGATATCCTGGAATATGATCCCACACCTACTGGCCGTGTTGTGACACCAAAGCATGGGCATACATCGATGGTTTTGCTCAAGAATAAGGATGTTGTGTGGGGGGGGGTGTATTCCTTTGCATAAATCTGAAAATCATTTCTTTCAAATCCTTATGGGCTTAGGGATTGGTACAAACAATTATGTTGAATTGATCTCTCTTAGACATCTTCTCCATTTTGCTCTTGCACATTCTCTCTTAGACATCTCCTCCATTTTTCTCTTGCACATGAATGTAGACATCTTCAGATTTTTGGAGACTCTAAAATAATCATAAACTGGTTCAATAACTCATTTGCATGTCATATGCACTCTCTCAAAAACATTTTGGATGAAGTCATGCTCTTAGAAGCACAATTTACTTATATCTATTGTCAACATATTTACAAGGAGTGTAATATGGTTGCGGACCAGCTTTCCAAGGCGGCCACGGTCCAACCGAGAGGACTATGGATAATACAAGAGCAACAGGGAATTGATCACTTCCAATATTATCATCGGCCTTATATAGATCATTTCTACCAGCAAGCTGATAGGCCCTAATTTTTGTAGTATATAGCAGCGATTACTATCAATACTTGGTTTATACATTGTATATAATTTTTCTGTGAACAATTATAGTATATCGTGCCTAGTAATTATGTACAAACTTATATTTTTTGATGATTATGACCAACTTTACAGCGTATGCCATACAAACATCTACTACATGTAATTTTTTAAATTAATGGAAAATTGCGATTTTTCCCTGAGAAAAGAAATTAAATTTCAATATAATACAAAAATAATATATATATGTGTATGAATATTTATAATCAAAATATAACTAATGTAAAAATCATTAAACATTTTTAAAAGATAAATATTAACTACCATTCAACCGTTCTTAATTTTGTATTCATCATTAAATATTTTTAAAAGATAAATATGAACTACCATTCAACCGTTCTTAATTTTGTATTCATCAATATTTATTGGTCATATATATATATGAAGAGAATCAATTAGATAATAATGTGGATCAACATTTATTTGTTAATATTAATTATGTTTTAATATTAATTATGTTTATAATTATTCAAGGGTTAGAAATATTTTAAAATAACAATACGTAGATATATTTGATATTGTTTGGTTATCATTAGTTTAACTAACATATAAAATGTTCATTTTTTTCTTAATATTTTAAGAATAAAAAGTTAAAACTATTTAATTTGTAAAATTATATATAAATTAAATATTTAAGATTTTTTGGATAATAAACCTATTATATATTAAAATACATTTTAAAAAAACAGAAACTATACTCTTTTATAATATTTAAATATTATATAAAATATTTAAATTTTATTCTCGGTACTGTCTTTTGACTAAAAAAGTACCAAGCATAATTTGTCTGGTTATGCTTTGAATTCGTTGGCTCTATCCATTAATGTTGCCAATGGAAAATATAGGGACATTCAATCACAGTCCCATTGGATTGATGGAAAATGAGTAGTTTACCCAGGCAAAAGAATTGCCCAGTTCTCGTCACTGTCCAGAAAAACCTCTGGCTCCAGCCACCAGCAATTTCTCCGCCCAGCTTTGCCACCCTCCGCGAGTTCTGCGCAGCTCCACCACCCTCCACATTTAATGACCACGTCTAACAGGAGTTCCATTGTCGTCTTGCTGCCATTCACACCTCAATTCGAATTTCAAAATTAACCACAGGCTGCATTCGACCCGGCACTCCCTACAGCTCACCAGGTCACCAGAACAAGCAGAAACCAGACTCTCGGGCTCGACTTGATGCTTGCAGGTCACCAAAACAAGGGGAAAACTCACCCCGGGCTCTGCAGCTCACCACCCAGGCTACAAATAGGCAAGTTCATTCATCCAACCCTTTCCCTGATCTGATTACATATGTATTTTGTTTCTGAGCTGAAACCAAGTTGTCTTGAATCGAATGTCCTAGAACTCTATCTCTCTGGGCGGGCTATATATAAATATATTTGGCTGGATATAAGCTACCATCATTGACAGATTTGCATTATCCAATATACCAAGGAGTCAACCAAACAAGATTACATTCTAGAGAGTCAATAGATCTTTCAAACTCTAAAGGATAACCTTAAAACGCTTCAAGCTACGATGAAATAAAGGGGAGCCTAGCATTGCTACGAACTAGAATTTGCAATCGGAGATCCTTATGAACAAACCACTTTTATGAAAAAGGTATGTAAGAAACTATCTTCTGAGTGTTATGGTCCCTTCGTAATCCTTCAGCAAGTTGAATGAGTAGCCTATTCTCTACAATTACTAGCAAGCCTCAAGGTACATAACCCATTCCATGTTTTTAATTTAAAGAAGGAAATTGCAGAGGATTTGATAGTTTCATAAGATTTACCTCCCCTTGATGAGGAAGGAAAATTGATCCTGATAGATGAGCATATCCTGGTTTCCAAAGATGAAAGGTTAAGAAACAAGGTTCTTAAAAATATCTGGTGCACTACAAAGATCTACCCATTGAAGATGCCTCTTGGAAGGAACCTAACAGCTGCCAACATCCTTCATTGCTTACATTGATACAAACACATTCAGGAGAGCTAGACTTCCAATGAGCTCAATTCGTCTCACAAGCAAAACGAGAGCCAAATAAATGGTAATTTGAATTTACTGATGAAATTTCATGGTATGACATGTTAGTCAAAGAACTTTGCTTTTGTTAATTTAGAGGATTTTATTAGCCAACTCATCCAAGAAGTTCAAACCTCTTGTCTGAGATCAAAAATAATAGTTTTTGGTCAAATTAAAGCTAGAATTTAATTTGTGGCTCTAGAATCAAACATTGTTGTAGAATCAAACATAGCTGCATGCATTCAAAAACAAGGGTTTCTCTAAAATTAAATCTAGAGGTGTGGAACTTGAATCCAATGTAGTTACAAGAGTTCAAAAACAAGACTTTTCCTAAACCTAGAGCTAGAATTGTGGAGCTTGAATGCAACATCGTACTTATGGCTTTCACCTCGTTTCTTGGCAACAACTGTGTTATACAGAAAAATTTTGGTCTAGCTGAACCAACACTATATTCATTCAATCTTAGGTTGTCTTTACAATTGGAAAACTCACTCCCCAGGCTCTGCCGCTCCCACCCAGGCTACAAACAGGCAGGTTCATTCATCAAACCCACTCCTTGATCTGATTATATATGTATTAATAGATGCCCACAAATTATCTGGGCTTTCAGTTTTGCTTCAAGCCAGATATTAAGATAGCAGAGATACTTCGCTCAACCACTCCATAAACACGCACAAGTAAACTCTACCCTCAATATTCTGTTACAACCATTGCAACTTCTCTTTCCTCTAGAAGGGACTCGTCCCGTAGAAGCGAAAAATGCTCAGAATTGAAATATGGAACCAATGGCACTCAAACTAAAGGAAATTGATTTTTAAGATAATCATGATGACTATTATATGTATCCTCTCCTTTACTGTTACAGACTTGGTTCAAAGTTATAGATTGAAACCCTTTTCTATGGCTCCCATAAAATATTCTATCATCATTCAGATAATACTCGTGCTGGTGTTCATTAGGTGCTCGAGGAGCAGTTACAAAGGTTAGTGGCATTGTTGTAAACTCATTTTCATTGCAGGCTTATGTTTATTTGGAAAGATATGTGAAGCACTATAAGGATCCTTCCCACATGTTTAGTATGTCCTTAGGTGGTTTTTCTTCTAGAGTATCTATTCTAATCCTAGTTGTATTTCTCCATAATCACACAGAAAGGAACGCGATTTTGAATATTCCAAACATGCAATTCTGGAGGAGGATATAAGGAAGAGACAGGTATTTACTATTTAATATTAACCACCTTTAAGTGCTAAAGAAATCATTGTTCACTTTGAGCAATTTCTTTTCTTATTTTTTTACTTCAAATGCGCATTGAAAATTTTCATTACACATTTTACCCTTTTGTTTCACAATTTATTGAGCTATGAGGAATGGATACCAGTACAGTCACATGGAAAGCTTCTGACAGCATTTCTCATCCAGAGTTACATTGATACTCAGCGTTCCATCTTTCCTATGAGATTTTAAGGAAAATATATTGTGTGAATGTCTACTAGATGGATGCTTTATTTGTCCAACTCAATTAGAAAAAAAAAAGATATGAAAAGGTTTGAAAACACAATACAGTTTAACTTTGGAATATTAAGTGCACAACCGCAAATGATACTTCCCTTCATCCAGTGGAAACTATATAAATAAAGGATAAAATTAGACAGTAACCTGATACTGATTCTCATACAAACATCCCTCACAACCTTGATACTTAGTTCAATCTCTAAAAGGGATCATCATTCTAAATTTAACACATCAGAAAATGGAAATCAATGATGCCAATGAAAATTTTCATTGATCTTTTACAGGTTAACAAGGTTCATTCATTTATAGGTTAGTGGAGAGGTGACCATCTTTCTTTAGTGCAGATGATAAGCTTAATATGAAAATGAGGAACCCTTTCATGCAATACAGAGCATTCCCTACTTTTTCATAAATTTTCAATCTCATCTAGTGTTCTGATTTTCTACAGAAGGAAAGTTTATGGTTATACTAATGTATAATAGTTTCGGTATTGTTTTCAGTTCCTAACATAAACTATTAAGAGGTGTTGCTTTTACAACCTTCCCTTGTGAGTCTGTTCTGCCTAGACACTTGCAATAATGTTTGTTAAAGATAGCAGTGGAGTAACTTGTACTTAACTATAATTTCAGGACAAGGACATAGCTGCGGCTGCAAGGAAGCTTGCAAAGTGCCAAGAAACCATACTTGTTCTTAGTAAGAAGTTGAAGGCCCTTGCTTGCCCAGTGGACTCCATGGAATTTCCATACGAGGCAGAAAGGGTATAGTCAGGAAAAGGTACATCTTTCACTCTAGGTAAGATCTGTTTTGCTAATAAGAACCACTTGAGACTAGATATTCAAAGCATGCTGAGGAGAGCCTGACAAATTGTCAATTTTTCTATGGTAGAGATTTGAATGGAACCAAAGATATGATTTGGATGCTCCTTGGAGTCCTCGTAGCTAAATTTCTTCATGGGCATCAGAATCTGAGAATAGCAGCACAACAAATGGTAGAGGACGTGCTAGTGAGTGGACTTGTGAATCTGACCTTGCTGCTTCTAATCTATATAAAGTGAACATACCAGATTCACCAATTGTAGATTATTTGGATGGACGTTTAACAATGCATACCTACTCTGATATGGAAGAAATCTCGCCAGCAGGGTCTCCAGTGAAATCTACACAACATAGAAACAAGTTCACATGTTTCTCATCAGGAAGTGAATTCCCAAAGTCTGTCAAAACATATGGAGGGGAGTCACCTACATCTTCTTCATCATCATCTTCTTTAGCATCCACTTTCTTTTCAAAGTCACGGGAGTAGCTTATGTAAGCACTTTCATGTGCCAGAAGAAGTCACTAAATGGATAAGCAAGGAATTGGGAAAATTACAGCCTGTTTTGCTAGCAAAGAGCATAAATGTCACTTTAATTCATTCTGGCATGGCTTGTGATGTGGCTATAGAGCGGCAATAGCCTTGTAATTAGAATGCCTATTACCAAGAACTTCAAAATTGTTACATTCAATTTTGTATATTTACAACTTTGGAATATAGCCTTCGTTTATATTGAAAACTTGTGGCCATGAATATACTGCTAACTAAACTTGATTTGTAGTTGTAGTTAGTTTGGAATTTAATCGAGAACTTGTGAAGAAAGAGTGAAGATTCAGCAGGTTAATAATTGCAGAGCCATGAACCTATGTTAAATTTAGATGTTTTTGAACATTTTGCTATCTTTAGTTCATTTCGTGTTGAACTGGTAACAAATAAAATTATTCCCTTATTAGTAAAACCTATTTTCAATCTTATGTGTTGCCAATTACCTGATTTTCCATTTACCAATTGCAAATAGAGAGGTATCTACATACAAGTAATCTAACATTGTCCCTTAGTGTTTACCTAGGGAAATATTATTGCATTATCTCATTTGTATAAAAGTATCACATCATTAACTTATATTGATATTTTGTATTATATTGAGCACTCCCCTTTATTGACAAGTTTATTCAGATTTTGTACCATTTCATATCTTCAGACCTATCTTTATGGGTCTTTCAGGTCTGCTAAGCCTTCCTTTATGCTGCTTTGTGATGGTTTATGCTTCCTATCATAATATCTTCCCCATATGGGCTCTAGCTGAATATCGTCATCATGCTCTGCAATCATAATGTATATGTTTTTCATATCTGTCATTGTTGGTCGCTTTAATTGTTTCCCAATTCAAGCGCCACATAAATTATCAACCCGAGGAAGTCTTTTTATTTCAAAGGTAGTTTCGCGCTGTATGTGCTCAATTTCAAAAGCAAAAGAAATGTTGTAGTAAAGAAAGAACGCACAGTCATTAATTTCACTAATCTACTGATTCACACTCCATTTAATCAAAGCTGCAGCTAATTAAGTTATAATGGGGATAATCCCTCTGTTGCAGTTATAATTCAAATAAAGGGAAATCAAAAGGAAAGAACTCAATAAACCACAGCAGGAACAGGACCCTATTCCTTAGTGAGGAACTTCAGCACCTGATGCCTGACATCTAATCACACTATAATCCAAGAGATCAAGACCCTATTCCTGTTAGCAGGAACCTTCAGCACCTGATCTTTGGTTCTACTCACACTGCAGATAAAATGAAGCAGTTAAGGGGGACAGAACCCTATTCCTGAGTGCAGGAACCTTCAGTATCTGTCTCCCACCATCACTCATTCGCACAATCAAATCAGAACAGATATCTCAATTCCTACGAGTGCAAACATTCAATACATGCAGTTGCTTAAGAGAACAGAGTAGTATTCAATCTATGTAACCAGTGTCTAACAACAGGATCAGAATGAAGTGCAACCATATAAACGATTAAACAGATTACAAGAACTAATGGGCGAATCTTGTGAGGAAGGCGGGCCCTTTCCTTCTCACAAGATTCCCCGGGAGAAAGAATTAAATTAGAACAATCAAGAAGAAAATTTATTCATCTGTCACAGTCACTGATATATTATAAATGGAGACTAGCTCCAGTCTTTACACAGTATGCTCTTCTCCTGTTACAATCACTGACTGACTGATCGACCCCTTCTAATGACGATGTCTCCTCTTTTTAAAGAGGTGACATCATTTACAATTTACATCAAAACAAATCTTCAATCTGTTCTTTTTCCCAAAACAGGATCATTCAGTTCCTCATACGCAGAATACTGTTACAACAGAGATAACAAAAATGCTATCTTCAGGATAATCCAGGTAATCGTTTCTTTGAACTGCTTCCATCATTCCTCGAAAGGCTCTTCCAGAATCGCAAATTTCGGTCAACGGAATTTGCGTGTTGACGGCTGTTTCAGCAACTGAGTCAGCTGTTTCAGCAACTGAGTCAGCTGTTTCAGCAACGGCCGCATATGCTTATCTGCAACCTTTGGATTTGTATTAGCAATGATGCACTTC
>APFE030238763.1:201709-219032 GCA_000404065.3 Pinus taeda
ATGCTCTTCTCCTGTTACAATCACTGACTGACTGATCGACCCCTTCTAATGACGATGTCTCCTCTTTTTAAAGAGGTGACATCATTTACAATTTACATCAAAACAAATCTTCAATCTGTTCTTTTTCCCAAAACAGGATCATTCAGTTCCTCATACGCAGAATACTGTTACAACAGAGATAACAAAAATGCTATCTTCAGGATAATCCAGGTAATCGTTTCTTTGAACTGCTTCCATCATTCCTCGAAAGGCTCTTCCAGAATCGCAAATTACGGTCAACGGAATTTGCGTGTTTGACGGCTGTTTCAGCAACTGAGTCAGCTGTTTCAGCAACTGAGTCAGCTGTTTCAGCAACGGAGTCAGCTGTTTCAGCAACGGCCGCATATGCTTATCTGCAACCTTTGGATTTGTATTAGCAATGATGCACTTCAACTGATAAAATATAAGAGTATTATGGAATTAAATGCAAAACAGATTAATCATATAATAAAGAAGAGGTTTTTGTATACCTTGGGGAAAAGCGAATGAAAATGATACTGGGATTCATGGTTATAAGGGTAAAGTGGTATCAAAATATGTAGCAAAAATGATACATAGTGGGGTCCTAACAGTCATATTTCTTAAAAGTAATTTTTTGACTATAAACTGAATTTTGAGGGAGGTTCGAATGATCTCTAAGCATCTGAAATAAGATGGTTTACTAGTTTGTAATATTTAATGATTGCAATACAATCTTGCATGTGTAATAAGCTGGTAAGATAGTGTTTTCTATGCAATCATTGCATGAATGAAGTACCTGGTGATGTCTCTCTGAAATAGTAATTAGCTTTCTATGGCTTGGACTATCATTGAAACAGTTTTATCATTAATCATGGTTGTGGTGTTAATATTTATATCGCTTAGATCATGATGGAAGAATTTGTGTCACCCATAATGTTTATGGTTTTTGTTCACCATTAGTTTCGCTTTCTCACAAATAGTTTGAGAATGAACAACAAAATTAGTGTTGCCCTTGATTCTTCCTGCTTTGCTCTCTCTTAATTGTTTTCATTCCTTATTATGAGAAGAATGGTTGAAATATAAATAGAAGCGATATATGATGCACTTTCTTAATCCTGTCATGAAACTTGTGGTATCTTGTAAAAGATAAGATCTGATAACTATCACATCATATTAAAATTGTTAATAATATGGACAACATTAGACAAATTGATTTTTAGGTTTCTAAAGATTGCAGAAAGGATTTGATCACTTTCAACAATACCTGAATTTTTTTATTTTGAATGGAAAATCTAATTTGACAATAACAAAGTCATAATTATATTTTTGAAGTTCTTTAATAAACGTTTTGCCATCTTGTTTAAACATTTACGATCTTCGAAACTACATGGCTTGGACATTTTTCGGAAAGGACCAATTGTATCATTGAATGAAATCGTGTGCACTCTTTGGTGTTTGTGATGTGAGAGCTTATTTTATCACACAAATAGAGTGATGCTTATGAAGATACCTCTAAGATCCTTATCAAAATTTTGAAAATTTAAGTTCTTTAAGCTCAAACATAATTTACAGCAATGTCAAAATACCAAAACTACCCTATATTTATCCACATTTTATAAAATAATGCAAAGGATCTAAACTAATTTCTATTCTCGACAAAAAATGTAGAAGTTTGTTTCTTGTACTATTTCTTGTACTGTTTCTTGTCGCTAATTACAAGTAATCCTCTTAGCTCTCTTACAAGAACAGCCAGAACACCAACTGCATATCTTCTAGTTTTTATCTAAGAATCCCTTTGTAGAGGAAAAACTAGTGCAATATTTGGAGGAAGTGGAGTGGTCACATGGAAGATTTAGCATAGTAGACCATCATGATGGATGTGATTTCTTGGAGAAATATTGACATTTCATTACTTATGAAACACTAAGCATGAGCAAGATTTGCTTTGATTTAAAAAGACTAGGTCCTTACTATCATGATAAATCCATAAGCACAAGATCTGGAATACAGAGAAGTCAAGCCAAAATAGAGTTGTGATCTGGGAAAACTATTGGGATGAAATTCAAGGTGGAGACGGGAAGAGTGACTGGGTGATTGAGAAATGATAGTGCTATTAAGATTAAATTCCTTATAAACATAGTAAAGAAACCTTTCATCACTGATCAACAACCAACGAAGAAATCACATAGCCTATCGATATCTCTCCAGAATTAAAGATCTGAGAAGGTGTTTGGAAGGATCAGACAACACCATAATGTATTAATGATAATCACAAAACCATGAACCAATTACTTTTCTCAAAATACATCTGTCCATGTACATGGAATATATTACATTTGTCCATAAATTTGTCTCCCATACAAAAAACCGTAATCATTGCATGTTGGGGAAAAATAAAACATTAATAGGTTCTTCTTTAGTGAAAGAACCATGCTATGATAGACCTAAGAAAAATGATAACAACAACCCATTTGCACAATGGGGATCTATATTAATGGTCATCAATGATTTTTGTTGCGATGGATGCTGATCCTATGTCATATTTGACATCTACATATGTGCTTAAAAATTCTCTAGACATTATATTAGTGGACATATTTTCAATATCTGCAGAGCGATTGATGGTAAAATGTTGAAATTGACAACTCAAATTTATTGATTCCTTATGAAGAGGTTTTAAATTGTCCTTCCGAACCTGATAGATGCCTTTCATCTGATTACATATCAACTCCGAGTTGGTGAAGACTTCAATATCATTGACATCATGTTGTTTTGTCTCTTTTAGCCCTTCAACAAGGGAAATGTAATATGCCTCATTGTTTGTCGTAATTCTAGGCACTTCTCTCTTTCCATGAAATAAATGATTTGTTGCCATATTGTAAAGGAGGAATTTAATAATTGCTCGACCTGGATTTGGAAAGAAGGACACTTTAATACATAAACACCACTTCTACACCATTTTTTACACTTCAAAAACCTAAAAATAAAATAACAATATATTCATGTTAAACAAGTAGACAATTATCTATTTCCTAATACTCAACATGTTTTTCAATCATATATAATTCAAAAAAGCAGATAATTTGTGTTCATTTACAATGCAACACTTTCAATACTGGCAACTATTCTACAAAAAACACATCTAGCAATCACCACTTTATTGGAATTGCTTGCAAACTCTAAAAATATTTATCCTTACCGACTATCCATACACCAAAAACCACATAACCCTAGACTAACAGAGCATTGTCTAAGCAAAGCATGATTCATGTATATGCCTTATGTGTGACAAAAATGCCATTTGTCATATAACATCACAAGTGTTTTCACTTTTGACAAGCTAGTACTACTCTAAAAAGTATTTTTACAGATTGACAGACACATAAGTAAATTTGTTTAACTATATGCCTAACTCTATCAAAATGTTAGGGAACCATATGAGGAAAATCAATTTCTTCATGGATGCCTTGGCATGTTTGGTGACTATGAAGTAAACCAAAAAATATTAGGTGTTCACCATGACATCTAAAAGGGCTATATGCCAATCTTGAACTTCATGTGCCCTTACTAGTGTACCACATTTAGGAACTGAATAAACATAAAATTTAAAGAATGAGACTTTGAAGGAGAGCAAGAAATTAAAAAGGCAATAAACCAAGTATAAAACACTCATTGATCTATCAATGGTGGCTTCCCCGGTCAATGTAAGCAGGTAGCTAATATAGCTACCACCGAGGTTCAAATCTACTAAGTGGCATGCTAAAGCTTGTGATTATGCTTGTGGATGTGTGCCAATGTCCACGACAATGATTGCTGCCAAATGCAAATCTTGCACAACTTTGGCAGAATAGACACCCCTTGGTCACAATTGCTTACCCAAAGATATCCAAATTGAATGGTGCTAATAGTTCCCTTGTAATGCAAATCTTGGGAAAATTTGGCAAAATAGACATCCCTTAGTCACAGCTACTCACCCAAAGATATCCAAATTGAATGGTGCTAATGGTTCCTTTGTAATGCTATATATCAATTTTCCAGTAAGTTTCCAAATGGGGGAGTGCAAAAGCGAGGAGACACATGGGGTATGTGTGGAAGCACCCACAAATTTTTGGGGAACTCAGGGGGGTGGGGGGAGGTCAAGGACCTAGCATAAGGGTCCCCAAATCCCAACAATAACAATTCATCCTATGAAAATTCATCATTGTGCAACACAAATACTAAATAGTAAATAGTAAAATAGTACTAAATTCAAATTTGTAAATGATATAAACATGATTTAGATTAAGGTTCAACAATGAAATACATTGATTCATAAACAATAAATGAAAGATAAATAGTGATGTTATTATAGTAAATGTACTTAAAAAATAGCAGATACTGAAATCTAAAATAGTAAATTGAAATTACTCAAACTCAAAAATAACAAAGAGTGAAAAATCAAAGACTCGGTCTAATGTCATCAATGTCTAGAGTCAAGACTCAAAAGTTAAAACTGAAAATCAACAATGTTAAAACTTAAAATCAACAATGGACAATGAACATTGTAAATCAAATGAGCATCAAGGTATGAAAGTGAATAAAAGGAAAATAAAAGTGAATGTGAGATAGGGTAATTTTACATGTTGCTTTTGTGTTTTTTGTTTTTCCTTTTTTTTTTCAGTTCTTAAGCCTTTATAGGAAAAAAATTGGGGAATGCCTAGAAGCAACCAATTCTTTGGGGAACAGTCAACCCTTTCCTGGGGGAACACATCCCCCACACTAAGAAATTTTTCCTTTGTGTTTCCCAACATATATCTAACAAGGGGTCATGGGGAGACATTTCCCCAAGCATCCCCCTATCATAGGAGCATGGGAGGAGAGAGAGTGAGGGGCATCATTAGGGAGGCATCCCCATGGAACACTATTATATATGGGTGCTAATTGTTCTTGATATGCATGTTGAAGAAAAGGGGCGGACAAACTTGGATAGATAACTCTCCAAATTAGCACTTAAGCTAAAGGAAGTCCATGTTATGCATTGCAACTCCATCTTTAAGACATATTTCTCAAAACAATTTCCAAAAAAGAATCCTACAAAGAATGCAATACAAGTAAGAAACTTCACCATCAATAACATCAACTTGGCTCTTTTACTTGCCCTCTTGCTAATTCCCTTGCGAATACGTTAGACGCCCAATACAACAACCATGAAGGAAAGGAACTCTTGCATCTAGATCTAAGGTTTCGGGCTCACAATCCCATCAACGAAGCAACAAATAGTACTTAATCAAGTAACCTACATCTAATTTGATGGCAAATCCTATACCTCAAATAGGACTAAATCATCCAGGGTAAGTTCTACCTTATTTCTCTAGTATATGCAATAGAATCCTAGGCTTATCAACATATGTTAGAGCGTGTCCTATGTCTCTAAAACCCACTTCCATCTTTCTTCCACCCCGACATGGTCACAACTACCTAAGCAAGTCACCTTTGCTCTAGCACCATCAACAACGCCAAGGACCTAGATGTCATTTGGGTTTAGTAAATGCAGCAGAATCTTAGGCTCATCGGTCTGTACAATTTAAGGATACCCAATTGCATCTCGCTCCCACCCAAACATATACAAGATTACTTAAGAAACTCACTTTTGCAACTTTGCTCCAATACCATCAAACACACACCAATAAATCTACACTTCTGGTTTCGATATGTGTAATACATCCATCCTTGGATGCAAACACATTAAAGCAAAAGTCTTGTCTCCCCACAATTCAAGTGTGCCCACATCCATGTTTCTTTCACCCAAGCAAAAGCATGACTACCAAAACGGCTCAATTGAGCTTCTAGTACATCAACTGGCCAACAACACTACCAACCTGATCCATCTATACTCTCAACAGGGCCCATGGGAAACGCTTTCAATACGACTCACTTGGGGTCTCAATAACACTAATGGCCAATGCCACTTACATCACTCATCTGTATTCCTAGAAGAAGAAATGGTCACTCGGCTATCAAAGAGCTTATTTATGCTCTACACAACACCTGAGAGGTCATCCTGCATGTATGTTACATTTTCGATGCCATACTTAAAGCCAAGAATAGTTCAACTAAAAACAAGAATTCCTCTGTAAACAATTCAAAGTAAGCAAACTTCAGGAAGCATTTGAAACTTGGGATCGATTTACACATCACCCATATAATTAGGGGAGTGCTACAATAGGTGGACAATTCCAAGATGTAGTTGAGTGCATAAAAAAATATATTCTCTCATGCAAGCTACTCTTTCTACTTAAGGGAACTCTTCTCCTATCGTACAATCAGCTAGAGCTCATCGAGGAAACAATCTTTATTTCTCAATAGCAAGTTTTTTTGTATCCTTGTCTCACCTAGATCTGTTTAGCTCTTCTCATCTCCATCTACCTTTGGCCCAAATCATCTTTCCAGATTAATTGAGAACAAAATATCTCCATTGCATTGAAAACTAACCCACCATGTAATTTGTAGATTAAAACTATTCTATGACAACAAACGCCCGTTTAATATGGGGTAGCCCAAAAACTCATGTAGTTTTCACAACATAGTTTGATGTAGAAAGATGGGTTCAATCGTAAAACAATAAAACTCTTGCTTGTACTTGTTTATGAACTAAAAATCTTGGGAAGACAATTTAGAGTGAAAAATTGAAGAAATTTAAGACTAAACGTCCAATCACATACACAATAAACAGAATAACCAAAGCTTTTAGGTGAGCCACTCCCAATTGTAAAGACAAACTAATATTGAATGAATATAGTGTTGGTTTAGCTAGACCAAAATTTTTCTGTATAACACAGTTGTTGCCAAGAAACGAGGTGAAAGCCATAAGTATGATGTTCCATTCAAGCTCCACAATTCTAGCTCTAGGTTTAGGAAAAGTCTTGTTTTTGAACTCTTGCAACTACATTGGATTCAAGTTCCACACCTCTAGATTTAATTTTAGAGAAACCCTTGTTTTTGAATGCATGCAGCTATGTTCGATTCTAGAACCACAAATTAAATTCTAGCTATAATATGAACAAAAACTATTATTTTTTATCTCAGACAAGAGGTTTGAACTTCTTGGATGAGCTGGCTAATAAAATCCTCTAAATCGACGAAAACAAAGTCCTTTGACTAACATGTCATACCATGAAATTTCATCAGTAAAGTCAAATTACCATTTATTTGGCTCTGGTTTTTCTTGTGAGATGAATTGAGCTCATTGGAAGTCTAGCTCTCCTGAATTTGTTTGTATCATTGTAAGCAATGAAGGATGTTAGCAGTTGTTAGGTTCCTTCCCAGAGGCATCTTCAATGGACATATCTTTGCACTGCACCAGATATTTTTAAGAACCTTGTTTCTTAACCTTTCATCTTTGGAAACCAGGATATGCTCATCTATCAGGATCAATTTTCCTTCCTCATCAAGGGGAGGTAAATCTTATGAAACTATCAAATCCTCTACAATTTCCTTCTTTAAATTAAAAACATGGAATGGGTTATGTACCTTGATGCTTGCTAGTAATTGTAGAGAATAGGCTACTCATTCAACTTGCTGAAGGATTGCGAAGGGACCATAACACTCAGAAGATAGTTTCTTACATACCTTTTTCATAAAAATGGTCTGTTCATAAGGATCTCCGATTGCAAATTCTAGTTCGGAGCAATGCTAGTCTCCCCTTCATTTCATCATAGCTTGAAGCGTTTGAAGGTTATCCTTTAGAGTTTGAAAGATCTGCTGACTCTCTAGAATGTAATCTCGTTTGGTTGACTCCTTGCTATATTGGATAATGCAAATTTGTCAATGATGGTAGCCTATATCGAGCCAAATACATTTATATATAGCCCACCCAAAGAGACAGAGCTCCAGGACATTCGATTCAAGATAGCCTGGTTTCAGCTCAGAAACAAAATACATATATAATCAGATCAGGGAGTGGGTTCGATAAATGAACCTACCTGTTTGTAGCCTGGGTGGTGAGCTGCAGAGCCCAGGAGTGAGTTTTCCGCTTGTTTTGGTGAGCTGCAGGCGTCGCGTCGAGCCCGAGAGTCCGGTTTCTGCTTGTTCTGGTGACCTGGTGAGCTGCAGGGGAGTGTCGGGTTGAATGCAGCCCGTGGCTAATTCCCAAATTCGAATTGAGGTGTGAATGGTGGCAAGACGGCGATGGAACTCCTGTCAGAGGTCGTCATTAAATGCAGAGGGTGGCAGAGCTAGGCAGAGGAAATGCCGGTGGCCGGAGCCGGAGGTTTTTCGGGCGGCGACGAAAACCGGGCAATTCCTACGCCTCGGTAGACTACTCCAATGGAAAAGAGAAACAATGCATGGCACTAGGCCTGCAATTGACGTTCCAAGAACAGAGATAGAGGTCTCTTATCTATTCATGATTTTGGACTATCCAATTACATGTTTATTCTATTAAAAAAACAAACCAAACAAGTCTCCTTTCCTCAACCCCTATCTCAACCCATGTAGTTTAACGAGGTGGAGGAGTTGATCGGAAAGTTATGGAAATTTCGATCATATTTAGAGAAAATCCGGGAAGGATTTTTATAAATCCAAGTTATAATTGTTGAACTTCAAAATTTTAAGTATTTTAGATGTTTTTGATGGTGTTGAATCCATTTCCACCATTAAAAACATGATTCAAACACTGCCTCTACAAAAAAATTTGAATTTTCTTTTGCCCAAATTCCAACCACTTTTGACCGTTCAGGCAATTCCTCGCCTCATTAGAAAACTCCTATCTGAACCTGCACCAAAGAATCCAAGACACATCTCTAGGATATTAACGAACAAGTTCTTTTGCTTTAAGACTTGGATTTCTCATTTGCTATTCTTATACTATATTGAATTTGCTTTTACTATGCTATTCGTACTCTAGTTTCTTAATGTCGTGGCAGGGCTAGAATTTGGAACTTTTTAAGGTCATAACGCTATGGTAAATTCCCAAGCAAAATGAAACATGTTAAATATGGGACGTGGTTGCTCAAAAGTTGCATGTAACCCCCAAAAAATTGATATTTATGGATTATATAATTTTCAAGCTCTTGAAATTAAACATAGATATGCTGCTTAAAAAATAATTGATTTTTTATGACTTAATTAATTTCTTAGGATTCATTTTATTTAAATTGAAATATTTTTTATTGAAATCGTAATTTAAATTTTATTGAAATTGTTATTTTTATATAAAAATAAATTAAATTAAAAATCTACTTTTCAAATATTATATATAAATTCATATTATTTAAATATTAAAATTTATTTATAATAAATTTATATTAATTGAATATAAAAAATATATAATTTTTTAATGTAAAGAAAATTATCAATTTATTTTACTATACAAATAGTAAATTATGTAATAGGTTGAACCAAAGGGTTTATCTTTTGCCCCAATTAAGAAATGGAGATTCAATTTTTATTGGGACTTAGTAGTACCATGAACAACTAAGTAGAATATTTGGCTCTTTGGCAAGACCTCAAGGTAGCTATAGCACGGAAAATTCGAAATATCATAGTCATTGGAGAATCAATGTTAGTGGTGAGGCAGGTAAGAAAGGCTAGGATTCCATCTCCATGAACCTCTTGTCAATTCTTCAACATATCAATCTTCAGATTCAACAATTTGAGGCAACTGACTTCTTTCATGTATATTGGCATATGAACTATTTTCCCTATGCACATACAAATAAATGGAGGATCTTTTTTAGAACAAGGAATTTTGGAAATAAGGAATGAACTTGTTATTCATTTGCTATAAATATAACCATTTGAGTGTTTTGTGGGCATCATCTTCGTCAGCAAGGATGGTGGTGGTTTGGATCAAAGTGTCGATGACAAAAAATTTCGATGATTCACTCCTGGCAAGCCGACGACCACAAATATATTAAGAATGACAAGACCTCAAGTTTCAAGTGGCTGCACAAGGACCAGATAAATTGAGGCACGTGCGAGTTGGAAGGAGGGACAATTAAAGCCTCATGAAGGTTTCTCTTAGGATGTAGAGATAATTCCTTCAACATCCTTCTCTGTATCTACATTTTTTCATGTGGTGACTTAAAGAGGATCGACCAATACAATGCCATGGATTCAGAGGATATGGGAATTAACGCCTAAGGCCCATGGACTTGAAGGAAGTGGTGAATGATGTTTCTTTATGTTTATACATTGGAGGAAAATGGGATGGAACGTGGCCTGCAAACATTGAAATTTGTGGAGAGAATTCAACTTGCAGTATTGAGCTCTATTCATAGCTTGGATCTTTGGGATTTCACGATGGTAGAGAATGTCTCACAACCTGAGTCTGTAAATGAGGCTCGAACTCGCATGAATGGTCTGATGAAGAACCTCACGATTTCTATGGAAAAAATGTTGGATACAATGAAACATCATGACCAAAGGAACTGGAAGCACAAGCTCACCTGGTGATGAAGGAAACAAATTATGAGCACTTGTAACTAAAGCTCATTTTTAAAAGTTATATGGTTGAGATGGAAAACCAATTTAAAAGGTTGGAAATGAGAAATGAAAGGTGGTTGCAGGATGTTAAAAAAAAATTGGAACTCCATGTGGGACACTCGAGGAAGCGAGCACAAAGCATACTGGATTTAAGAAGGCAACCAAGGGAGGAAAAAGTCAAGGCATGGAAAGTGGTAATGGAAGGTGGAGCTTCAACTTCCTAATTATATGGCTCTACCTCTTTCATTTTGTCAATGTATAGATATGTGCTTTTGTTAAGGGTATATTATAGGGTTTGTAACATAACTTTTATTAGATGTGAAGTTAAAGTTTGTACATATGTAAGAAGTTTGATTTTTGGACATCTTGGTTTGATTACATTTTGTATGGGATCTAGACCTTGTTACACTTTTTTATTTTAATATAAAACCCCTACTTGTTTCTTTAAAAAAAAGAAATAGTAGTAAATTATGTATAATTAAATTTTAAAATTAATTATATAATTCGTTATTTATTAGTTTGATTAAATCGTTTATATATCTCTCTCTCTCTCTCTCTCTATATATATATATATATATAAATAGTCTTGTCAATTTTTTTAATTAATGTACCCAATTATAAAAGAATTTATTATTTATTTATCTTATTATAAAAGTAATAAATCATATATTTCAAAATATTGTGTAAAGACTAGACATCTAAGTCCTCAAAATGTCTAAGGGATTTCACCATGCCTAGGCCACACCAACCCTTAACATGGGTGAATTTTTTCCCCTAAGATTTCAAACTAGTGACCTTCACATCATGGAATGCCTTAATACCCCTACTTATTTCATAAAAAAAAAATAGTAGTAATTATGTATGATTAAATTTCAAATTAATTATATAATTTGATATTTATTAGTTTGATTAAATTGTTATATATATATAGATAAGTATATATTAATAAAAATGTCATAGTCTATTTTTTTTTTTTTGTTAATATACCTTATTATAAAATTATTTATTTATTTATTTATGTTATTATTAAAGTAATAAAACATATATTTGCAAATTTTAAATTAATTGCATGATTTAATGTTTATAAAATTGGCAGAGATATTTTAGTGATGTAGCTTGGTGATCCCAGTGAAGTAAAGTATTGTGTAAAGGCCCATGGTCATCTAAGTGCTCAAAATGTCTAGGGGATTTCACCATGCCTAGGCCACACCAACCTTTAACATGGTTGGATTTTTGCCCCTACAATTTCAAACTAGTGACCTTCACATCATGGAATGCCTTAATACAGGTACCTGTTTCTTAAAAGAAAAAAAGAGTAATAAATTATTGTATGATTAAATTTTCAAATTATTATATAATTTGATATTTATTAGTTTGATTAAATTGTTTATATATATAGATAAGCATATATTAATAAATGTTATAGTCTATTTTTTTTTGGTTAATATACCTTATTATAAAATTATTTATTTATTTATTGATGTTATTATTAAAGTAATAACATATATTTGCAAATTTTAAATTAATTGCATGATTTAATGTTTATAAAATTGGAAGAGATATCTTAGTGGTGTAGCTTAGTTAGTGATCCCAGTGAAGTAAAGTATTGTGTAAAGACCCATGGGCATTTAAGCCCTCAAAATGTCTAGGGGATTTCACTATGTCTAGACCACACCAACCTTTAACATGGTTGGATTTTTGCCCCTACAATTTCAAACTAGTGACCTTCACATCATAGAATGTCTTAATAGTATACCCATCACCTTCTATGCTCTTACAATTTCAAACTAGTGACTTTCCCATCATAAAATGCCTTAATAATACACTCATCACTTTTTATTCTACACTTAATAAACTAAAAATTATTTTTTATTTATTTTAACATAACAATAAAAAAAATGTTTAAGTTAAATTTTTAATTGAATTTTTTATATATTAATTAAGTGTATCTACTTGTCAAATTAAAAACAAAAAAACAAAAACAATAACCGATTCATTAAATATCCTACACTCCATAAACTTAAAAGTTAATATTCATCCATTTCTTAAAAAAGGTTAAATAAATATCCTATACTCAGTAAACTTAAAAGTTAATACTCATCCATTTCTTAAAAAGGGTTAAATTTCGGATTTTTCAGTTACCTCCCATTCTGCTGTTTGATTTTTCCAATGTGTTTATTCGTCTTCCAGATTGATATTTTGGCTACTATATGTGCCTCAAAGAGTTTCGCTGGGTCCACATCATCGCGGAAGTGCAGGGCTTCCTCCAATGGGCCATCACGACCGGGTTCAATTCCTATACGAACGGGAAAGTAAGCATCAAAATTTGTAGGATGTTGTATCTCCATCTTTTTAATATTATTTAATTAGATTATATGTTGGCCACCATTTTCAGATATTTTGAGATGTTTCCTGAAAAAATTAATTGGAAAACTACTTTTCTAGGCACATATTATTACCGAGATAGGCATGTGGTTCTCATAATTTCTTTTTAATTATCAGATATTATGTGATAATAGATATTATGTGGTCATAAATTTAGGTGGAATTTGTAATTTCTTAAAAAATGGATCGCCAAAAATAATTAATAAATCTAAAATACAATAAAATATATAATTATTTAAAAATGATAATTATAATTTAAAAATATTTATATAATATATATTTTATTTATTTATTAAATTTATTTTTTGTGGTTGTTCAAAGTTTTTATGTCATTAATAATAGGTGAAGTATTCATTGGAAATTGGATTAATTAAATTAGAAAACACAATTTTTTCTCAAAAATTTATTTTACAAAAATATTGTTGTTTTTTTATTTAGATTTAATTTTCCCAGGTGACATGTTGAACTCATATCTTCAAGCCTTGTTGTATTGCTTTCAACCATGTGAAATATCTTACTGTTGCTTATAAGTTGGAGGGTGAGATGCATTGTTATGTGGAAAAAAAAATATTGTCTATCATTTAACTCTCCATTTTCTCAAAATCTATACAATATTATTTTAATACCTAATAAATAACATATAATCATCCGATGCATGAGGTTGATATTAAATAAAGTGGCAATGGGAAAATGGGAAAATATGCCTACTCATTTATGGATAGATTTTGAGGGTACCATTAGATCAAGATGGTGCTAGAAGATAGGCAAATCACTACTTTTGTGGATGAATGAGGATCATTTCAGTATACTATTATTCCTTTTGGTCTAAAGAATGTACCTATGGTGTTTTCCAGGGTAATCTTTATAACTTTCAAAGATTTTATACATAAATTCTTAGAAGTATACCTAGATGATTGGACAACATTCAATCGATTAAAGAGACACATTGAATGTATGTGCCTCATGCTTGATAGATGTTGCCAATTACAAATCTCAATGAAATTGAGGAAGTGCATTTTTCGCTCCCCGTTTGGCATTTTTTGGGGCCAAGTTGTATGCAAGCAAGGTCTAATGGTCAACCCTACAAATATTGTAGTTGTAGTAGAGTTACCTCCACCAACATCAATGCAACAATTGCACTCATATTTGAGTCATAAAGGATACTATCGAAAGTTCATATGGGTATATGCAAGGATTACAACCCCCTTGTAATAAATGTTGAAGAAAGAAGTGAATTACCAGTGGAATGAAGAATGTCAGCATGCCCTAGATACTTTGAAGGAAAAATTGGTTACTGCGTTAATTTTAGATTTTCTAAATTGGGGAAAGGACTTCCGTGTTCACTTGGATTCCTCATCCATAGCTTTGGGCACAGTGTTGGCCCAACTAGGAGAAGGGGATATAGATCACCCAAGATGGGAACTTTCTAGAACTGAGCATAATTGCACCACTACAAAATAATAATGGATGTTGATGGTATATGCATTACAAAAGTTTAGACTAATATGCTAAGATCACACTTTATAATGTACATAAAATAGTTTGCGCTGAGATATTTGGTCAATAAGCTAGTGTTAGGGAGAACAAAAAGGAAAGGAATGCTAGAAAACATTAATATTTGAAAAATCCCAAAAGCCATTTCATTAATGACCGATCAAAAGCACTTTAATAATTGAATCCTTGCGGATTGCCATATCTAACCCGAGCGGTTGTGGAAAGGACATTCACTAGAATTAGTTTGTATATTGAGGTAGAAAAAATCTAGAGGAATAAATATGAATGGGTATCAAATCATGTTTGACATAATGGGAGTTGTTATGGCTAGAAAATTACGTAGGAGGGTAAACAAGTATAAATGGATTAGGCATAATCATTGTGACTTGTTTCACTTAAGATATTTGAGGAGCGGAAGAGATTTGAAGTTGTGAAGCACACTTCTATTACAGAGCTTGGAGTTACAAAAGTGGTCATGACAATACCTAGAGTAGGAGTCTTTGCACCTAGGTGGAAAGCATGAACAAAGACACCAGGGGCGCCTCTGCCCCCTGCACAAATAGAAATGGAAAAATCAGCATCATCTGGGATGATGATTAGGCAATTCAAAAGGGCATAGATGCCACCAACAAAGGACACCACACCACCAATGTACCTCAAGAAGGACACAAAGTATCAAATGGTGCAACCCTTGATTCCATCTACAATTATCATAGAAGGAAACATGATCAACATGATATAACACTTAAAGTTTTTTTATCACTACATCATAGACACCAAGAAATTTCAAAAGCTTGCACCAAACTAATATATTAGATCTTGTGAGACCCCAGATAACTTGGTTATCATAGTGGAACTACGAGATTGGGCATGTGGCCTAGAACAATCAGGTATCTTAAACTTTTATGAAATCCCACATTTTGGAAGAAGCACATAAATTAATATATGTGTTAAATACTTGTTGAGTTGTGTTGATGGAGGTTTCCTATGGATAGATCATTCGATATCCATAGACATAAAGGTTATTGATAAAATTATAGGTTTTCTTACAACAAGTGTCGAGGACCTAGAATTGTACTTTATGGATAAAAGCAAGGAAAAACACTCGAGGAGGTCAAGAAAAAGTATTGCACATGTAGGGTTGCACATGGATTAAACATTCTTATTATCAATGACCACATGATCAAATTTTCAACACAAGTAATGACATGCAAGTTACTGTGGAAGTACCAGAAGGACCAACTCCTGACAGGAGTAATCATAACAATAGCTAAGTGCATAACATGGGTCTAAATGAACTGGGCTAGGATTTTACTTAACCAATTTTTGATCAATTTTCAGGAGGCACAAGATAACAATGCGGATTTCCACTACACATGGCTCCTAATATTGATCGTGCTTGTCGCATGGAGGGAACTAGAGGAGACACAATTCCCAACTATGAAAGAGAAATTGCTCATGGCGCCTTGATATGCCTACTTATAGCATACCACTAATAAGAGTTTATAACATTGGACAATGATGTTATTTCCTATATATATAAGGAAACAATGCGGCTCATAATAGAATGCATCATGTGCATACCACCCCAAATTATTGAAGTATATAACAGGATCACTTGGTTCAAAGAAACTCCACGCTTCATGTGTATACAACCAAAGAGGGATTTGATGAAGAAACAGTTACCAAGTCATTATAGGTTGACGAAGCATAAATTCGTTAACATATTTAATGAATGGGACATAACTTGGAAGGTCCCAATCATAGAAGAAAAGGAAATCCAAAATATTGAAAGTAGAAAGGACAAGTCAGTTCATGAATCTACATTGTAGAGTGAACAAAGGAATGATAAAATAGATACACAGGAGGAATATGTTGTGTAGGTCAAGCAGAAGAGGAAACATAATCAAACACTGACAACATAAGAAGGTACCTCCCATGCATGACTAAAGTGGAAAGCCACCAAACTAGTAGACACTCAGAACCATTCATTAACTAACAATGAATTGGAAACTCGGGGCCAAGTAAACAAAAACATTGAAGAAGTATTGATATAGTAATATCTAGAGCGGCTACAACATTTATTCAAAACTATCATACTAAATTCACTGCAGTCTAGAGGGACAAAGTAGTGAGTAGCATGGAGCAACCCTAACACATAATTGAACCACAGTTAGTGAGGTCACAACTATCAACATCATCAGGAGAGCACTTCATCCTTCAAATCTCAACGAGGGTGTTGAGATTTCATTCGAAGGAGATGTGGAGACAATCAAAAGAGCTATGCCATATTGAATTGATTATGTCACAACTAACACATGATAGACTATGTCAACTCAAATACAATATTACCTAAGAGATACAACTCTACTTAGTGACCACAATAAAATAATTTGCACAATTTTCCACCACCCATGATGCACTAAAGGTATAAAAAATGTGTCTATTGATAGAGAAAGAACAAGTAGAAAAAAGAAAGAATAAACTAAGGAAAGTAGTTGAGGATGTTTACAATAACCTCCTAGAAGCACTGATGGAATTAGAAACAATGACAGAGGGGAAAATAACAAATATTGGATAGACCATACAAGGCCTTAAGGAAATGACTATTGAGATGGGGACACAGATGAAGCCTGTTATATACCTAGGGGGGATAATATGGGGTACAAAGGGAGGTACCCAAGGGAATAATGTAATAATGGGATGGGCCATAATAATAAATAAGGTGGTTAACCCGTATCATGTAAGGGACCACAAGTAGTTAGTAATAATGTAATGGGCCCATTTGGAAATATAAGACAATGCAAATAAACCCAAGAAATAATAAGATAGAAATAGATAGAAATGCTTTTTTATTGGTATCAAAACCCTTAAGGTAGGGAAACACCATACATTCACTCCTTAAGGAAGGAGAACACTCCACAAGCCATATGCCTGTTCATACAATATTCCTTGACATCTCTCATGTGGGTTCTCTAGC
>APFE030238764.1:479-15518 GCA_000404065.3 Pinus taeda
TTCATGGCTGATAATATTTTTATTAGATTCCTCTCGTCAAGAGGTGTAGGATTGATCTAAAGATCATCCGATTCCGATAAGTATTTATGGAGATATGAATTTATTTTGATTGTGGAATAATTATCAAGGCCACCTACAACTCATGTAGGCTCAGAAGCCTAACAATCGCATCTATTCAATCATCAATAGTTGTGTATAAATATAGGAGGTCTTTTCCTCATTTGGACTCACTCAACTCATCACATCTCTCTCTCTCTCTCTCCTATGCAGAAAAGAGGCTCTTCTCCTACTACGCAGAAAGAGACTCTTCTCTCACACGTGTGGAAAGAAGGTGCAGAATTTAGGGCTGCAACTGTAGAACCAAAGTTTGACCAGCGTTGACCATCAGTTTGCCTCTCAAAATTGTGATGTAGGTGAATCTGGATCTCCTCTAAAGGCCGCATTTTTTGGTGAAGAATCAAGCTGATCTGACGGTCGGATTGCAAGATATTGTCTCCCCTAGTTTGGCTTATCTAGGGTTTGTTGCAGTTGTTGTAAATCAGATTTATGTACTATTTCTCTCTGCTGAATTATTGAAGATAAAGGAAGACTTGATCAAAGGGTTTCCCCACATTGGGGTTTGTCCTTGGCTAGCTGCCACATCTTGTGTCTCTTGTCTTGTCTTGTTTTCTATCAATTGTTTAATGTTCTATCTGCACTTTACTTTATGTACATGTGATTGCTAATCTGTGGATAATAATAAGAAATATAAGTGAATTGTTATAAGCATAGAACATACCATAACTTAACAAACTGTCACTGCATTTGATATATCACTGTCACTAGCACAATTTTCTGACTCCTTCCTTTGAGTTATCTTCTTATTTCCCATCATCGATGATCCATTCCAAGTTGTTAAGCTTCAATTGAAGTGAATTTCTCTGATTCCAATCGTTGGGAAAAATATTGAGAGGGGGGGTGAATCAATATTTTAAAACTCACTTAAACGTTTCAATTTCTTATTCATGTTTTTGTACGTTATTGTCATTAAGTAAACCAGCATATGTAAGAATCTATGATGAATACAAACAATGTATACCCAGTTAACTAAATTTTCATTTATTTCATTATATGTTTAACTTGAACCAGTGCGTAATTACTTCATTAGACATTAATTAAACATTAACCATGAGAAGAAAGAGTAGAATAAACCATCACACATAAGCAACACAATAACGCATGAGGACACCAAGATTTTAGGTGGAAACCCAATGTGGGGGAAACTGTCATTGTTGTCATCATTGTCTTCTTCTTTTATTATAAAGGAAAAAATATTACAATCTTGTACTGGAGCAAACTCATACCAGTATGAAGGAACCCACCTATAGAAGGCTATGACCTTCTCTCATTCTCTATCACCAACTGGAAGGGAGCTCCAATCCCTTGATATCATTTACTGACACCCACCAGAAGGTAGCTCCAATCCCTTGATATTGTTTACCGACAACCACCGGAAGGGAGCTCCAACCCCCTAATCAGATTTACCAGCTACCATTGGAAGGAAGCTTTGACTCCGTCATTGAAGGCTCCAACGATCAGCATCTATAGACCACATTTCATAATATTTCATACTCGATCCACTTGAGTCACAACATCAAACTTGTAGGCCACTTTTCATTATATTTTCATACTGGACCCACTTCCATAATTTAAGCCTAATATCAAATAACTATTATGAAACCAATCACTAAATAACTCATCCAATCATTGAACCAACTGAATCACTATACCATCAATTGTTGAATCTCAAGCAACCAATTCAACAAGAGTAAACCAATTCATATTAGATCATATGTATGCACAACCACTCATAGGAATACCAGACCATATTCTGTTTTTCAATAAACCCATTATTATCACTACAAACCTTGATCAAGCATATGTGAGAAGGTATATGCTATTGTTTTGAATCATATATGTGTATATACGCACTTATCATTAAGAGTACCTATATACAGATCTCAAAACATTGATAACTAAATCTAAATCATTGTACCACTAAATCAATCACTCAATCAGATACTGAAGCCAACAAAAATCACTGAATCTAACATATATCACCACACAGTAGCATCATCACTTAGTCAGCTTCCATTTCATAATCAATTAAACCAAATAAGTATTGTAAAACACATAATATCATAAGAGAGACTTCATCGACATATAGTAGCAAACATAATAGAACAGATCAACCATCATCAACAGTTCATACTGCAAAATCATAGAAGATGTATGTGACTCTTATAAAGAATATATGCGCATGTACACACTTTTCATACTTGACACCTGCCTATAGATTCCTAAGTTTTCGCAGAATGTATATGCCACTACCTAGAGGTATATCCGTGTATGTACGTGACTTCTCTAATTAAAACCAATGTATAGACCTATAATTACTGTGTCATACCTTCGTTGCACAAAACAACATTTGCCAAACCCAAATCTTGGCATAGATTGTTACCAACGCACATCATAATACCATCACCACGGATATATCAAACTCTAAACAGATGATCCAATATGTATTCATTTCAGATCTAATATATTTGATCCATCCCCATGCTCCCTAGTGCACACCTAATTTAAATCAAATCATTCATCAATATTCCATCACTTGCTCACTTTAACACTTTGATCTCCATCTCCTTATATATCTTAGGCCTTTTCCAATACCTTAGGCCAATCCCTTAGTAATTCCAATGGTATTCTTTAACGGGATCAAATATTCATTGCCACACTCAATACTATGGACCAATAACATGATAAAGACCCCAGGTATTCCAATTACTATGGTGTGAATATCTACGCAACTTTGCTTCACCATAACTACATATATATGCGGCCTTTATTCACAAGGCCCTTGTATACTCTCTCAAAATTTACCTTCATCATTCCTCTATCTTTAAACTGATATTCCTTTGTCCATTCTCTTTGTCACATATGTACCAGCCTGTGTAATTATCCTGCTACCAAAATTTTGAGATCTTTATCAAGTAGGTTTCCATCAAGGACAACACATTAGCCATAATTCCAACACAATCCCCTGACTTAAACTTGTTCTTAGTCTTTTCCAGCCCTGATATAAGCCCTGATATTTGATAAAGCAATAAATAGGAAATTTTAAATGTCAATTAATGGACCATTTTCCGTCATCCTAATATCGTTATGCTCATGTTTTACACATATTGGATATCAACTCTATCACAAACTATTTGTTATTACAAGGTCCCAATACCAATATGGTGATATAACCTCCTCCCACTCCCTTTCCAATGTAGGCTTAATGGGCCTTTACCCAAGTTGAGCATTAAGTAGTAAAGCAAATACGTACACTATTGGCCCTTCTAGCATCAATCCATGGAGCGCGGATTGAAGTCTCACCTAAAGAAGTTTGGGGGGATGCAGGAACCAAGTTTCGGCACCTTGAGATGGTTGTGATGTTGGTTATATGCCCTAACCCTTCCTTCGCACAGAATGATAAGCCCTTTAGGGCTTATCCAAGTACTTCTCTTATTCGTCCTTGAAGCTTCCGCAAAATTCTACGATCGTCCTTCACAGACCGTAAATAGATAGATCAAGCACTTACGTGCCTCTATAATTACTCATACTTCTGCATTTACTCAGATTTTCTCAAGTATTGGTTAAATTTAACATGCCTTATAGTTATCTTCGCATAAACATATATTCTTACTTGCATTCATATGACAAAGTAAAATACATAGATTCGTGCATCAATATAGCATTAGTTCATAACCCTAGTATTTAACATAACATAATCGCAACATTCATAACTGAAGTAAACTAATGCATACACAAATAACTCCAGAATACTTCTCTTTATTGAATCCAGATTTCCAGTACAAACTCTGACTACCCTACACACACAGTTGTAGGGGTTTGCGCACTCAGTTGTGGACTTCTACCCTAGGCCTCTGCACAATCAGCTGCAGAGCCTCTTCCTACGCTAAGACTCTTCCCTCTTAGCTCTCACAAACCCATAAAATTACTCAAAACTCTACCAAAAACTTATCAACTATCTTAGACTCTTCTAAGGCTCCCTTTTTATACAATCCCATGGTCCCCGGACCAAGGGTGGATCTCATCAAGCCGACACAAAATATCTAAACTAAGGGCGGAAATCCTTTTTGACTGCTTACATCTTCACACTCCGTGGCCACAAAAATGCGGATACTTTACATTCTTTACATAAAACTTAGGCCTTTAGCCCCAAAAATTGGGATTTTAACCCCAAAATTGACCCAAGGGTACCCATTCCCAACACGACCCCAACACAAATTTGGTGACTCATCCCCGAGTCACTCTGTTGGTGTGTAGATCTTGTCGCGAAGACCTCCTAGTGTTACTTGTACCACTGCGACTTCGGCAGTGCATTGTGTTTCCGCCTACTTCACCTGCTTGACCAACTGCTCTGTCACTGGCTCTGCGCTGTTTGCCTGTATTTTTTGCTGTGTCATCCGCATACTAGCCAATTTCCCTTCAATGGAGGCAATGAGTACATAGGCCCCAATCTAGCCTTGAGTATTGTCTCCTTGTGCTGAGCCGCATCCACCTGTTCTTTTAGTGCCTTTTCTTCCTGTAGCTTCGCTAACCTTTGTGTATTGCAACTCCCATGCCTCTGTCTCCAGCTCTACACAGTGGGATCCTCTTGTAGGTTGGTGACTACTTCAAGCGACTGCTCGAAGAGCGCAGTGCACTCCTTCACGGTGCATCTATAACTCCTACTACATCTTTGACAATGGTCGCATGTTGCTCTTTAACCTTTGGTGGAGTCAAAGATTGGGCCCTCAACTCGAGTTCTGTAGTTTTAAGGTTCAATTCAAACTGAACCTTAGCCAGCTTTGTTCTTGCTTCGCGCACTTCGACAGCGAGCTTCTGGATTCTCACATCCACTGGCACATATTTAGGAATATTCAGCTCTGGCACAGTCTTGCATGCCTCAGCCACCTTTGATCATGTGCTCATTCTTTTCCATGGTGGCCTTAAGAATATCAATGGCAAAATTCTTTTGGGCAGCCAACTAAGCATTGTTCACCTTCTACTCACTAATAGCGTTCAGGGTGCAGTGCTCGCGAGCCCGAAGTTCCGCGATCACACCATCTTGCAAGGTGTGAAGGGATTCACTTGGAAGCATGAACAAATTTATCCCAACCCTCTTGAGGGCGTTAACAGTGGCCCTATCAGCTTTTGCTTCTACAGTTGCCGCTCCATTTGGCAACACTATGGCCTCCAGATCCAGCATGCACACCATCCCTGCTGCCTCCAACATTCCAGGTGCCAAACTAGTTGACGCCGCGCTACTTCCCCCCACATGAGTCTGTACCTGTGACACCTGGATCTACAGCTTGTGCAAACCCGTTTGAATGTCACCCAAGGCCTGTTGTTGTTGCTACTCAAACTGCTGCAGTAGTTCCGCAGTCACATCCCTCATCGCATCACCAATGTCATTCAAATTATCCTCTCTCAAGGTGATTGGGTCAAGGGACGTTTTCCTAGCCTTGGACTTCTTCCACGGCCCTACTTTCTCCTAATCCCTGTTGCGCTTAAACTGGAACAGAGTTGTATCCAGGTCTGCTCCTCCCTGGTTAGATCCCTGCTCTTCCTCTTCTATCTCTAGGGAAGTATATTTCTGACTCATGTCGAAGTCACACTCCTCCTCTTCTTCCTACCCTTTTGTCTACTTTTTGGCAGTGTGCTCCACTTTAGCTTTATCCTCAACCTCTTTCTTCCTCTTCTTGGCTAAATGTTCCATCTTTAGTCTGAACTCTTCCTTCTTATGCTTCACTGTAGACTTGTTAGACCCAACTGTTAAGTCTGAGGTCGTGCACCACTTTGCTGGCCAGCAGTCAAGGACCACCGTAATCGCGTCGTCTGTGGCGAGGTATGGAAGGTCATACCACTTTTTCTCAGGGTCCTTCCATGCTCGCATGGAGACACAGTGGAAGTCCACCTTGAACTCCACATACTCTTCCAACTGGTCGAAGACAGTCAGTGACAACCATGTTTTATGGTTGATGGCCATGTTGATACTCATCTCCATCAAGATCCAAAATATCTTGCTATCCTTGACCCTTTGGGGGTCCTTGGAGGCCCAGAGTGAAGCAAACTTTGCTACTTCCGGTAAATCCTCCGGGACCAAAGGAAATTGTCTATCCTCCGATAACTCCCATGTAACCAGTACTATGGATAGCAGCAGCCATGCATAGTGAAATTTTTTATTGTGGTCCTGCGCCTCTCAAAAGTTCACGAGGAACTCGCTGCAGAGGTAGCACACCTAGTTGAATTGTACACCCTTCGTGCACTGGGCCGCTAATGATACAACCGGTGCTGGCACTTCATTTGTGCGAAACTTCCTCATAATTTTCCCATCCAAGATCTAGGTGGCTACTTTGACTGCGGGGTCAGTTATACTGGAAAAGGAGTAGCCACACGGCTACTTGACGTGCTTAAATGTGTCCTTCATTTTCTTGGTGAGGTCATGCTCACCTGTCTTTTCGCAAAATGCCATGGTCGGATTTAGCCCTAAATGTAGGATTTGAGTGATCCTATGGATCAACATCTTAGTGATCGGTATTAGCTCTTCCAACCACAAGAACCCATCGTGCACCAAGCATAGCAGTTTTTTTATCATTATCATAGTTATGGGTGCGCAGTTGTAATGCGACACCCATAGCATGTTTAGCATTCCTGCCTTGTCCACCCATTTTATCCATTTCCTTGGCTCTAGTGAGGTCACACTAGTGTCCTTATAGAAGACATGGCACATGAACTGATCAGTCGCTAAGTGGGGAAATCACTCCATATCAGCGAAATCCCAATCCTCCAGCTTTGAAATTGGGACACATGCCAGGCGTGGCTCATGAAATGTGATCTTGTTTGATAGCAATGGTGTATGCAGTGTGAATTTTCTCTCGTCAATTTCTTTGGGGACTTTTGCCTTGCCTCGACGCGGGGGAATGTATTCAGGTAGTTTAGAGATAGGTTCAAACACTTCAACATCAATGCCCTCGGCCCCCATGTCAATGCAATCCCAACCCATATTGATTTCTTCACTATCTTCTTCAGATTCCAGGTAAACTACCTTTCCCTTCTCCTACGCAGTGGTCTTTTCCTTCTTCGGGTGTTTTATGGGTGACACTTGCACCGAAGGTGTCGCTTTCTGCTTATCTTTCTTCATTTTCGAACCCTCTTTGGTTGGCATAGGGCTCGGCCTGGGTGACCTCGGCGATTTGGGTACCTCTGCAAGTACTTCAACACTTGTTGTCTCCAGGGCAGTTCCCTCAGCAACCATTGCTTCTCTAGCACTTAGAATTTTTGCGGGTGCTAACATGATACTAGACAACAACTCCTGCGATTCCTTTGGCAACTTCTCAAACGCTGAACTCAATATCAAAGCTTCAAAGCACTCACGGTTCATATGCGCTTGAGAGCTCAACACCTCAATTCTCAAAATGCCAAGTGTTTTTCATTGGGCAACCATGTTATAGATCCATTTGGGCACATCAATCCCATCATCTAGATTAGTGTTTTAGGGCTCATCAAACCCTAATTTTAGTTTTTTCATGCCCTAAACAAGTCATCCCTTTGAATGCCTCCTTCCCAAAAAGTTTCATTACTTGAAGACATCTAAAAATAGCCTCTAGAGGGACCAGCGTAGGTAAGCCCTTGTGAGGGTGCACTGCAGAGTAGTTAAGTCCACTTCCAGGGTGCTTTGCAGAGCACTTAGGCTTCCTTTCACCTATGATGGGTGAGAATGAGCGAAATTCACATAGGGTTTGGGGAATATTCTTATCTTTTGGAGTCATCTAGAAGGTTCCCTCACTTATCAACTCCTATGAGCTTGAAAATGGATGAGGAATGAGTTAAGGTGCATCCTATCCTCTCATCCCTTCCTCCGTGGAACTAATTCTAAGTATGGAAGGCCATTCAATTTCACCATTTATGACAAAACCTCCTTCTTCTTCCCATAAATTTACCACTCATCTAAGTGATCAAGGGCTGGTAGACTGGCTGGACTATGCTGAGTTGTAAGGAGATAATGTTTCTATGAGAATTTGCTTTGAAGTATTGTGATGCTACAAGTTTGTCATGCTTTTGATGTGATGTGGATGGGATCCAAGCTGGAGGAATGGCTTTGAATCAGAGACAATGGTTGTAATTCCTTCTTCTATTCAGTAAAGTGTTTGAACCTTTCTCCCATATGATTGTATTGTTTTATGATGCTTATATGTGTGAAATGAACTTGATTCCATTTACTTGTATTCAATAGATCTTTTGCTTTGATCGATTCTTTGTCTTCTGTTGATGTTTACAGGTACTTCTCAAACGTGTTAAGTACGGGAAGGAGTGACAGAATCGATACAAAGGAGACAAGAGGAAATCAAAACTACTATTAGGTTTTCTAATCCTCTTTTCCTTATCTATTGCTTATAAGAAAAGGCTAAAGTGATTTAAACTGTTGTTCTAGATATGGCTACTTATCTAGGGAACTAGTGTTTATCCGTAGATACTAAATTCTCCTAAAACAAATTGGTGACTCCGCTGGGAAACTATCACCTTTCCTAGTAGCTTATCCACCTCCTAGGACATTATTGTAGACCCTACTTGTGTTCATTGATTGTATTTCAGCTCTTTTGCATTGAATTTTGGTGAAAATTTTAGGTTAGATGACTCTTGAGTGGCCTCTTAGAAATCAACACAGGCTTGGTCAGGGGACAGTGCTTTGCAGAGCACCCTTAAGTGAGAGACAGTGCTCTGCAGCACAGTTAGGCCTTCTTTGACCTACGTTGGTCCACCTTAGGTCAAATTCCCCCCTTTGGATTGAGTTTTTGCCAAATTTCTTCTGTTTAATTGCTTGATGATTGATCAATGAATGTCATGTCTCAAAAAACAAGTTTTTATCTCTTTTGTCAGCGCTACTTTGACTTGGTTGATTAATGTTTCGTTAATTTTTTCTTTGTCATTATCGATCCATAGTCAAAGTTAGAATATAGTTTATTAATCTTCATTTGAAAGAAAGTGTCGTAAAGTCTTCTTTTCCTTCAAAACAGAATTGTCGTAAAAGTCTTCATTCTTATGAAAGATTGATTGATTGTATGTGCATTAGTTTCCTTTTTTGTTCATCATAACATTAAGGGATTTGAAAAGAAAAACTTGCATCGTTCATATTGTAGTTTGTGAATGCTTGAAAGGAATAGCTAGGGAATTTGCATTGGATGTGCTCTTTGCTCTTTGTCAAAAATCTGATTGCTCTATCCCTACTAACTAAGGTTTTCATCGTTTAATTGAATGAAAATAATGCTTATCATATTAGTTGCATTTTATGAATTGAAAACATACATCACATGGTGAACCTATAAAGGCAAATTCTAAAGAAGATCAAATTAAAATTTATCTGAATTTACCTAATGGAGCATTGTCACTTAACGAAAAACATTTAGAGGTCTAGGCTAGAGATGTGTTTTGACGTTGTAAAACAAAGTAGTTGTCGCTAACTTGTTTGCAATACATCCCGAGTGTGATACCTCATTCCACGTACATAAGTATATCGTAGCTTGTCCACACACCTTCGGGTATATAGGGCGGTGTTACAGTACGTAAAGTATATGGGAATGCTCTCATTGTGCAGTTTTACATTAGATAGCGCTTATACAGATTGGGCCTCCATGTACTTTCGGCTATATATGGGAGGACAACACTAGGTTGTTATCCATCCTTAGGTAATCGAGTTGGCCACCTTGTACACTGTAATACATCGAATACAACATTCGGGGAGATTTCCTGCCTGTACTTCTTGGTTCGCCAAGAGGTATTTTGTAGTTCACAGTTGCTTGGTAGATATTTTTCCTAGATTATCCCACTTTTGTTTTGTTATGTTACTTTGATTAAAATAAATTTAATTGACTGCGGATAACATCCTCCATGCTCGCTCCTTAGTTGATCTTAGGTTGAAACATATGGCGACAAATCCGGAGTCCACCGATCAAGGAATTCCTTTTGATGGAAATCCTAGTCCTTTTCCTCCTTTTGGAAATGTTGGTGCTCCATATATGGCTACATTGTCCCTTCCAGGATTTAGCATTAGCTTGCCATTATGGTTGTTTTCAACCTCCTTGGTTCAAAATGTCATGATTTCTTTGCAATCGAGTACTCCTCCAACTGGACAAAATCAACCTCCAGTTGATCCTAAAGTTGACCCTTTGTCTTCTTCCTTGGTTGTTTCTGCCTCCACTTCTTCCTCTTCGCCTGGTGAAAGTATTGGTACTAGTAACTAGGTGGCTAAGAATAAGAAGAAAGGGAAGAAGAAGAAGAAGAAGCAAATTAAGCAAAAGGGCAACCAAGCAACCATTGCTTTATATGCAACATCCAATGAGAAACCGTCCGTCAAGACACACAAAGTTCGATATCCATGCAAACTTTGTGCAGGAGACCATCTTCTTCGAAATTGTTCTGATATTCCTCAGATCTTAGAAGAATGGTCTTCTCGTTCACATCATCCTGTGTCATCAACCTCTCGAGATCATGTTGGTGACACACCATCAACTAGTGATAGTAAAGTTCAGGGAAAGAAGGGTAAAGTTAAGTTTCCTTGTAGGTTATGTGAAGGGAATCACCCCATTCACCTTTGTCTCTATCTGGACGAAGCCAAAAAAGTGTTGGATAACCATCCTACTTCACCGCAACGACTTCCATTTGGTTACAGGAAACTCTCCCTTAATCCTTCACTAGTTGATGAATTGACTAACCAAAATCAACCGTCGGTCAAATGCACTCTCTCTGAAAGTGAATCCTATGAGTCTATACCTAACCCAAATCAATAGGTCAAGGAAATAGTTGCCTCGATTTCACCTTCAGTTAATCGTACCTTCCCCAAAGAGAGTAAATATGATTCACTCAGGTTCTTTTTGTTTCTTCAGATTCCAATGAGCTTGGGGGAAATCCTCATGTTCCATCAAGATAGGAGGAAAATCATCCCACCTGTAACTCAAGGGGTTAATTCTCTCGTTCTTATGGTACCCCCTCCAAGTTGTCTAGTCACTTCCTTTGATTGAAATCGACTAGCAGGATTTCGTCTTCCTTCATATGTGCCTTTCTAGATCATAGTACAGGTTTGTAATATGATTGTATCTGGCACTATTATAGATGAAGGTGCATCTATGAGTATCCTTTCCTCAACTGCTTGGCAAGCGCTCGGTTCGCCACCACTTGTGCCAGTTACCCAGAATTTGTTGGCTTTTAATAGAGGAACCAGTCAACCATTCGGGATCCTTCCTCAGTTACCTATTACTTTGGGAGGAAAAATAATTTATCTGAACGTGATGGTAGTCCTAGGACCTTTAGATTACAATTTAATTCTTGGGCGCGACTATGTTTATGACATGGGAGTTATTGTTTCAACACTCTTTCGAGTGATTTGTTTCCCGCATGAAGGCAGAATTGTCACCGTTGACCAGCTTTCATTTCCTGGTGCAAATATGGATTCTAGTCAACCATCTTCCCTAAATGGTCCTTTTATACCAATGGTATCATCCCTGCCACGAGTTAATTATGTGGCAGCCCATTCCATGCCTACATCAAATGAAGATCAATTCAGTGATGGTGTACATTATGTACCGAGGGCATTGGAACCAGATCTCTCCTTCCAGAGCATTGTTCTCCCATCTGATGAGAACCTCTTGGAAGTCATGACCTCTTATGAGTCGTGAACAAGGAATATGAGGATGGTTCTTTTCCTGTGTCAACCTCATTAAAAAATGAAACAACTTAGGAGAACAGTTCCTTGTCTTGTGTCAACCTCATTAAAAAATGAAACCAAGGATATGAGGATAATTCCTTGTCTTGTGTCAACCTCATTAAAAAATGAAACCAAGGAAACGAGGATAGTTCCTTGTCTTATGTCAACCTCGTTAAAAAATTAAACCAAGGATATGAGGATAGTTCATTGCCTTATGTCAACCTCATTAAAAAATGAAACCAAGGGATATGAGGATAGTTATTTTACTGTGTCAACCTCGTTAAAAAATGAAACGAAGTGTAAGAGGATAGTTCTTTCACTGTGTCAACCTCATTAAAAAAATGAAACATGTCCATGAGGATAGTTCTTTTACTGTGTCAACCTCATTTAAAAAATGAAACAGGTCCATGAGGATAGTTCTTTATTTTGTCAACCTCATTTAAAAAATGAAACAGGTCCATGAGGATAGTTCTTTTACTGTGTCAACCTCATTAGAAAAATTAAACAACTCCCGTGAGGATAGTTCCTTGTCTTGTGTCAAGCTCGTTAAAAAATGAAACAAGGAATCTGAACAGAGTTCCTTGTCTTGTGTCAAGCTCATTAAAAAATGAAACAAGTTCCCCTAGAGCAAAGTCGCAAGTCGAGTCTTTGAATAGATCTTGTAAAATCCCAATCGAGTTTTTCACTTGATCTCCTAAAATAACCTTCATTCCATCCACTCGATATCCATGTAATGAAGCTTGGGGGGCATGCACCTAGCAGTAAAGTTAAGTTTCCCTATAGGTTATGTGAAGGGAATCACCCCATTCACCTTTGTCCCTATCTGGATGAAGCCAAAAAGGTGTTGGATAACCGTCCTGCTTCACCACAGTGACTTCCATCTGGTTATAGGAAATTCTCCCTTTCATCATGTTGGGGGCATGTAAACCAATCTTAAGCATAGTTCTTCATTTCAAGCTTGTGTAAAAATGAAACTGAATCCAAGCATAGTTTTTTGTTTCAAGCTTGTGTAAACATGAAATTGAATCCAAGCATAGTTCCCTGTGGTTCAGGCTTGTGTAAAAATGAACTCATTTCCACTTTTAACCCTCGTGATTTCCATTCTATCAGCCTCTTTCGTCAGATGAGCCTTGGTTGTTTTCATCCCAACGCAACCATCCCTTTGGCCGATCATACGCTTTCACTTGGTTGTTTTACCCTTTTTTGAGGAACAGTTGCAATGACTGGTCTTATTAGCAAGCCTCTTCACATAAATCAACATGTTTTGAGAAGTTCCAACATCACTAGAGCCAATTGCTACCATAGATACCACTCGCCGAGTCCTCTTTAAGCTCTTTTCAGACTCTCTAAACATGAAAAGATTGCGAGTGCTTGTCCTTTTCACCTCATTAACGGATTGGAAATGACATCTCTCTAGTATTATTTTACACTTTTTTAGACTTGAGAGATTAATTTACAAAAAAGAACTTGCAGAGTTTTCTTTTTGTCCCTTTTAAAACTCTCTAAACATGAAAAGGATCGAGTTATCTTTGTCGTTAAACTCGTTAAAACATAAAATAGCGACAAACTTGTCCATCTAGACAAGACTGAGTTTCACCTTCGCTAGACTCGTTAAAACATCAAATAGTGATGGATTCGCCCGAAGAGTGAATTATACAACAAGCATATGTTATCCTCCTCAAGATTGATAAAAATAAAGAGGTACTGGTCAGCAATGATTGGGGAAAATGGGAAAAGGGGAAAATTACTTTATGGTAGCAGGTCGCTCTTGAACATGACAGTTTCACTTCATCTCCGTGACTATTTGGGTTGGGTTGTTTGCTTGAAAGTTATCATACTTATGGTCTATCACACCATCGATAACTTTTGTTTTGGGTCAATGCTGCCAATTCATTTAGACTATTTGGGTTGGGTTATCTGCTTGATGGTTATCATACCTATGGTCTATCACACCATCCATCACTTTGTCTTGGGTCAATGCTACCAATTCATTCAGTGTCACCGATATGTTTAAGAGAAGTCATCCGTTGCAATACCATAAACCTTGATTTTCATGACCACCATTCCTGAACCTTGTGTCATCAGTCAAATTCTGTCTTAAAAATCACTACACTCGTTTCGTGTTGTTGATGTGGGATACATCAAGGCCCTCCTACAACAAGTCGCTTCTTGTCGACATCATCACATTATCCAAGAAATTGACTTAAAAACACCCTTCCAGTACCTTGAGGCTTGCATACATCAATGGCAGGTTTCTCGCTTTTGGCGATAGGCATACATCAATGGCCTTCAACCAAAATATTTTGTATAGTGTTTGACATCAAATCATCCATTCACATCATGTAGAATGTACTGTAATACCTTGAGGATCATTATCATTATCAGTGATCCCTCTCGCATATGTTAATAGCTTACATCATTGGTTGGTAATCAGATGGTGTCTTCCCATGTTCGACTTCAGATCATATATTCACATGGTTAGACTCGTACTTGAGAAAATGATTGAACGAGATAGAAGACCTCGGATCTAGTTTCATCCATCCGAACTGCGATTTTAGGAGTACTAAATCAAATGTACAATGGATTTACATTGATGGTCATTCTGATCATGGGTCTATATATGTAGACGACTGTTTATGTACATGTAATGAAAGTTTATAAGTTAAGCATGGGTATGCCTTCCCTCAGCGGTTCATGTAAAAATAAAAAATCATGATATATGTATTGTAATTGATGCAGGTCACCTTCCACTTCGATACCTCCTCATCACATCGTAAAGCATTTCATTCAACATTGGCATTTTTCTGACTTCATGCTTTAGGGGGTAGCTGTTACAGATCCATTTGGGTACATAAACCCCATCATCCAGATCAGTGTTTTAGGGCTCATCAAACCCTAATTTCAGTTGCTACATGCCCTAAACAAGTCACCCCTTTGAATGCCTCCTTCCCAGAAATTTTCATGACTTGAAGACATCCAAAAATAGCCTCTAATGGGACCAGCGCAGGTAAGCCCTTGTAAGGGTGTGCTGCAAAGTAGTTAATTCCACTACCATGGTGCTCTGCAGCGCCCTTAGGCTTCCTTTCACTTGCATTGGGCAAGAATGAGTGAAATTCACATAGGGTTTGGGGAATATTCTTATCTTTTGGAGTCATCTAGAAGGTTCCCTCACTTATCAACTCCTATGAGCTTGAAAATGGATGAGGAATGATTTAAGGGCATCCTATCCTCTCATCCCTTCCTCCATG